>CAUYQV010083625.1:0-25099 GCA_963574575.1 Galagoides demidoff
AATCGGCTAAGGCGCCAGCCACGTACACCTAAGGTGGCGAGTTCGAGTCCCCAGCCCAGGCCCGCCAAACAACAACAATGATGGCTGCAACCAAAAAATGGCCAGGGGTTGTGGCAGGTGCCTGTGGTCCCAGCTACTTGGGAGGCGAAGGCAGGAGACTCGCTGGAGCCCAGGAGTTGGAGGTTGCTATGAGCTGTGATGCCATGGCACTCTACCTGGGGGGATAGCTTGAGGCTCTGTCTCAAAAAAAAAAAAAAAGAGAATGATACATAGAAGGTAACCTAGGTTTACGGGTTATTAAGATATCACTGAAGAATAAGATTGCTGTGGGTGAAAAATGACCTATTATATGAGGAATTGAGAAAGAAAAAAGTCATTCAAATCAGAATGACATCGGACATATGTGTATTTGGAGATGATAGGAAATGAGTCAGAAGTCAGATAGGAACACAAAATACAATATAAATCATATATAGAATGGAATGGTCTAGTAAAAGTGGGGCAAGAATAACTTGTGTTATCCTGGATATGAGTAATGTTATAAGGAGGTGGATTATAACATATGGGAAGTATTATAATGTGACAATTTTTTTTTTTTTTGAGACGGAGTCTTAAGCTATCGCCCTGGGTAGAGTGCTGTGGCATCAGATCACAGCAACCTCAGACTCTTAAGTTCAAGTGATTCTCTTGCCTCAGCCTCCCAAGTAGCTGAGACTACAGGCACCCGCCACAATGCCCAGCTATTTTTTTTTTTTATTATTATTCTTGCAGTTGTCATTGCTGTTTATCTGGTCTGGGGCTGAGTTCAAACCCTCCAGCCTCCGTGTATGTGGCCAGAACCCTACCCACTGAGCTAAGGGTGCCACCATGTGACAATATTTTTAAAAACTTATACAGTTGGTTACTCATAGAATTTTGTTTATATCAGCATTCTTGAGTCTTATTTGTCACGTAAAAATTAACATGATAGAAACTATAGAATAGCATTAATGTAGAGGTTTAAATTGTGTAGGAGAGAATACAAAATAATTTTCAATTTTCATTCCAAATCATAAATATAATGATGTCAGAATATCTCAGGAATCCAACAAAGATTCTGTAAATACATTGCTCAATAGATAAACTATTTCTTTGTTTTCTTGAATTATGGATCCATGTTAAATTGACACTACATTGTTTAAAATAGTCTATGGAAAATTAAAGGATACTGACACACATTTTAGGTATTTAAGTAGTTTAGGCAGGATGATCGTCAGCAAAAGTTTGCCCCACAATCTCTTTACATTATCTTCAATAGATGTGATGACCTAGTCAGTATTCTAGAAGGCAAAAACAGGAACACATTTTTTGGTTCAGGGATAATTTCTTTCAAACCAAAACTCATGTTTCCATGGGTGTGAAATTCACCTCAGTAGGTTTTGATTTTCCAATTTTGTACAAAAATTTCTTTTTCTGAGAAAATACACCATCGTCCTCAGCAGTGTTTGTGGCCTTAAGTTAAACTTCCCAGAATTTTATTTACTCCATCCTGTTAAATGAGATTGTAACTTTTTAGCTCCTTTGATTTCAGACTCGAAGGAAGAAAAATACATATAACAAGAAAAAATATATATAAAACAATGCAAAAGTCATCATGTATTACCTATGAAAAAGGATGTGAATATAATATAGATGAAACATTCTTTGCTATAAAGTGTATACATATATGTATTATTGTCTATTGTAGACAAATATTGAAATAAATGGCATTTAATAATCAAAAATGTAGTATCATCCTGGCTTTGCCAAAAGCAGGATGATAAATCCAAAAGTCTGTTACTCAATTTTCCTTAATTCCTTGATTAATTAAATAAAAATATGCTTAATCAAAATTAAGTAGAACTTAGAATTTTAAACTTACCATCTTCTTACAAGGCTAGAAGGGTGTCTGGAATGCTCAGTCCCCCTGCACCGCCCGCCGCGCGCACACACACACACACACAGAAGCATAAAAAAATCATATCCTTGATTACTGATTCATGTAAACATAACTCTAGGAAATACCTACAAGACTAACTTACATACTCTTTGTAAAGGACTTTTATATGTTTCCTTCTGAAATCCAGCTGAAAGCAGTCCAAGTGAATCTAGAATCCCTAAAGGGAATAAAAATTTAAAATATCAGAAAATTGTATTTTATTATTATAAATTTTCCCCAGTTGGCTCAAAACATTGTGTTGCTAATTATTCCTATCATATAAATAACGCAAGGTTTCAAGCCAATATTGGGCCCAATGCTTTCGTCCTTGACAATGCCTCTGCAATCTAATATTAATGCATTTCATATAGAGATGTATCTCTAACCCCTGGAGTCATCTCAATTAAGTCTTAGTGTGAGTTAATCCTTTTTTATTGTCATTTTTCCCCTACTGCTATGATTGATTTTGGCCCTGTTATATTTTTGGATAATTCAATTATTTTTATAATTTAATAAACACATAGGAAAAATAACTGGATGAAAATTCTTCATTGAAAATAGCACTTGCCACAGCACTTAATGCATCCACTTAGTCCGGAAACTTAGTCTGATTATCAACAGCTAACTTGTTCTTTTTAACTAAGTTATATTTTCATTCCTTTCCTAAATGAGTACTTTATTGAAATAGACAAAAATGATTTTTTCTATCCTAGAGATGATGTTTTACTGATAATTATGTTAAAATCATTCATTGCCCCCTTTTCAAAAAGAATAATTTAAATTCTCAACTTTAAATTTTTTGAAGTATCTGATTTTATGTTCATATCTGTATGTTATTAAAATATGAGATCTTATCTCAGAATTTAAACACTAAATTTATCTTCCTATGTGAGACATAATGTATTAAAAACATACAGACAAGAACAATAGATTTTCTTTACAAGATTTCTAATTATGTAGGCGTAGTTTTGTATTTCACTTTTATTTTTTTTAGACAGAGTTTCACTACGTCACCCTTGGTAGAGTGCGGTGGCATCACAGCTCACAGCAACCTCAAACTCTTGGGCTCAGGCAATTCTCTTGCCTCAGCATCCCAAGTAGCTGGGACTACAGGTGCCTGCCACAACGCCCGGCCATTTTTGGTTGCAGTTGTTTTTGTTTAGCTGACCTAGGCCAGGTTCAAAAGCACCAGCCTCCGTGCATGTGGCTGGTGCCATAACCACTGTACTCAGCGTGCTGAGCCTGACTATGTTTTATTTCAAAATATCCATTCATAATTTAGTGAAATCTAACAACTGAGAAAATTATGTATATAATATCAGATTATAAATACATCAGAACTTAAAATATACTTTTTAAGTGTTTCCATTAAAAAAAAAAAAGACTATTGCTGAATATAAGTTTTTTTGATTTTGAGGGCGTTCTGGTAAATATTTTAAAAGTAATCATCCAGAACAATATATCAGGTGATTTTCCATTAATTAATCACCCAAGTTTTGTGGCTATCCTTCTTATAGGTAATATACAAAGTAGAATAGGATACTTCCAGCATATTTTCTATGTTTAGTTTACAAATGAATTTGTTTCTTATTGAGATGTCACCATATAGCAAAATGTAAAATTTTCATATGCTTTTATAGCACTACTAGCCTGAAATGTTAAGCCTACATTTATATATTTTTATCCATTTCAAAAAATAACAGATTAACTTCTACAAAGATGCTATGCTAGTCCATATTTGGCATTTACCCAGAATCCCCACAAAACTAGACAAATAACTTATGCCCATATGTTGCTTTCAGAGACAATATAGGCAATCTGTTGGCCTGTTCTGGTCACCACAATTCATTGTAAATCATCACTATTATATTATGGTGTACAAGTTCTACCCAGAAGATTAAAAACACACATATGTTACTCATTTTCAAGTACCAACAGAGCATATTGTAAGTGCAGTATCACATAAAATATGATAAACCTGAACCTTTTCCTATTTGTAAATAAGAAAAGAAGATTTTAGACCTATCAAAATGTAACTCACATTAAAAATTATACAATAATTCAGTTTTAGATCCTTGATCCATTTTATAAATATATATGGATTTTATAGGAGTTTATGTGTTTTCAAATAATCTGTAGCAGATGGAGGAGAATATAAGTACATTAGTGTAACCTAAGTGAAAGAAATAATTAGACACTTACGCCTTTTAAAAATTACTTTGTCTTATAAGCATGATCTTCCATTTTTTGTGATTTATACACATGGTAACATAATGATATGGAATAAAAGCAAGCAAGCATTAGTAATTAAATATATATTAAAAAACCCTCAGAATTAGCATTTTATAGGAAGGTAAGGCAAAAAAAAAAAAAAAAGCATAAAAGTGCTCAACAAAATCAGTTTCACTCAGAGACCTAAGTCCACATTCCCTGTTTTGAATCGGTTACCACGGTAGTCAGGAAGAAGGAACAAGTGAATTGGGAAGTTATCATGATGAAATTCTGAGATTTACAGGAGAGAGAAGGGAATGTAAATAATAAAAATAAATAATATAACAGCATTTTTAAAAATCAAATAACCGCATAAGAACTTTTAGGAGGAAGGAAGATTAAAGGGAAGCATGAGCAGAAGAAAGAGGAAATAGTAATTTCCACTAGAGGCCACTATCAACTGAGCAATCTGATGAAAAGGAAGAAAAAAAAGGGTTTTAAAGGTTAGTTTGAACTTCCGATTTTACCTCCAATATGTGAAGCAGTTAAAAGTTCTCACTTTCTTACAATATGACAAAAATAAATAAATAAATAAAAACCAAAGATTTTTGTTGTTGCTGTTGAACACATCAGAGAAACAAGTTTGCAGGGAAAGCTATCACTGTGAAATCTGGAGAGATAAGTGAACTTGGAAAGTCACAAACATAACCTGGAACAGAAGCTGATGGTGAGAATACTTAAAAGGCAAATTTGCCAAATCTGTGGGTGCTGCATGGGGATGGGTGTATACATGAAGAACCCTCAAAGTTAGTTAGTCTCAGAGAAGTCCCCACACTTCCACGAGTTTTACCTTCAGGAAACACATCATATGTTTATAGGAAAGATATAGGAATGAGTGCTCTGGTCTCTAGTAAAAGAGAGGGAGAGCAATCTTTATAAAATGTATACAGGAGATTCCATATTGAAAAGGCCTATTCTCTGGGGGAACGGCTTTATAAGAGACTTGCCCCAGCATCATGAGGAAAGGGTATTCTCTCTCCAGTACCTTCTATGCTTCCTGCCTCATCAAATGAGAAACACAGATAAAAAGTAGCAGATAGGAGAAACATCAAATAGTCAGGCATGGTGACTTGTGCCTATAATCTCAGCTACTCAGTAGGCTGAAGTAGGAGGATTTCATGAGACCAGAAATTTGAGACAAGCCTGGGCAATGACCCTACCTCTAAAAAAAAAAAAAAAAAGAAAGAAAGAAAAGAAAGAAAAAGAAAGAAAAGAAAATTTAAAAAATTGCGTAGGCAGAGTACATAGCATGAACCTGTAGTCCCAGCTATAGGTTCTGGAGGCTGAGGTCAGAGTTCAAGGCTGAAGTGACCTGTGATTGCACCACAGCACTCAAGCCTGACAAGAGAGAAAGACATCCTTTCTAAGAAGAAAAATATAAGGAAGGACACTAAACCAATAAAAGACCGAAATTTCACTGGAAATGGACTGGAAATCTATAAAATTCATTGTCCCCCATAGTTTAGCACAATATAAACAAGACTCCAGTATAATAATAATGGAAAACAAATGAAAGAGTAGAAATCCACAGAGAAATTAAGAAGGAGAAAAAAAGAACAACAAAAAAAGGGCACTAGAGACGGTTGAAGTCTCTAAAACTACACCTATGAAATGCATTCAACATAGCCTAATTCCTACCATAAATCCTAAACTAAAGTCCCATATAACTTGGTTTCTAATGCCCGATGAAACATTCCTGGATATTCAAGAACTACCTAGAAGCCATACCACAAGGCAAGACAAAACAGTCTAAAGAGAAAGCCAAAACTATCCGAACAAGATTCTGATCTGACTCACATTTTGGAATTATTTGACAAGAATTTAAAATAACCATGATTAATATGATAAGGACTTTAAAAGAAAATATAAAATATATATTTTCAATATAAGTAAAGAGATGGAAATGCTAAAGATCAAATGAAAATGCTAGAAATCAAAACCTTTATAACAGAAATGATGAATTCCATTGATCAACGCACCAATAGATTGAACATAACCGTTGAAAAAATCAAAGAGCTTGAAGATATGTCAGTAGAAACTTCCTACACTGAAATACAAATGAAAAAAAAATTGAAAGTAAACAGAAAAAAGTATCAAATAATTGTGGAACAATTTCAAAAGTACAGCACATTGGGGAATGCAGTAAAGGAAAACACAACAGAAAAATATTTGAAGTAATAATAACAGAAAACTTTCAAAAATTAATAAAAGACACCAAACCACAAATTCAAGGAGCTCAGAGAACACTGAGCAGAGAAAATACCAAAGTCAAAATTTACATATAGTCAAATATTTATTCAAATGTGTATATATAGGTATTAGTAGAGTGCTACATACCTCATTGCTAATATCACTATGGTCACCTTTGAAATACTTCCCTTAGGAAGCTATGCACGAATCCTAGCATCTAGCCCAACTTTCAAAGCACTTTTTCCAGGATGACTTTGTGAACTTAATTATCAGATATCATTCAAGGACAGTTCTGATGACCACTCCAGAAAACAAGTTTCAAAATTGCTTTGAAGGTTGAAGTAGGCACTGGTGTCAGGGCATAGCTTCCTCAGGGGAATAGTTCCAAGTTGATTGTAGTAATATCCAGCAATGATGTATGGAGTACTTTTTCTAGAATGAGTTCATAAACCTAACTGTCAGACCTCATATTGGATTTTAATACAAAGTATAAAATGAATAACCATGTTTATATACCAATAAGAATACATGATTGAATAATGAAATCAACAGGAAAAACCAGAAATTTTCCTGCTTACAAAAATTATAATTTATGTAGATATTTCTCTCTAAGAGTGATGGACCATAAATCCCTGCTGTAGGCTTTGCATAGTGTTTATCTTACAAAGAGTAGAGTATGGAAATGGACAAGAAAAACAGTAACTTCACAGTTGAGAAACCTGATAAACACTACACGTAGGTAGTCAAGATAGGGCTAAATCATTTTTATGACATAATCTGATCAGAATAGGACTTTTCATACAGGTTGTACTATCTTGCAGCCCCACAGACAATGTTCTTGTCTGTGAATCCACACATTATCTATTGTTTTGGGATTTTCCCCCCATGTTTCAGGTTAATTGAGGGTATAAAGAATCAGGTTACAATGTTTGCATTTGTTAGTAAAGTCCCTCTTATAATTGTGTCCCGCCCCCAGGTGGTGTGTCATACACCCTGACATTGAGCCATTAAGTGGGAACACACCCATTCCTCTCCCTTTTCCTCTCTCCCTGCTCCCTCATTCCCCTGCCCCCCACCTTGAGTTGATTTGAATTTTTTTTCTAATGTGGATGTGTATTGGATAGTCTACTGACTTCCTATTAGAATTTAGTATATTGGATTCTTGATTCTCCATTCTTGTGATACTTTACAAAGAAGAATGTGTTCCAACTCTACCCAGGTTAGTAAAAAAGATGTAAAGTTTCCATCTTTTTAATGGCTGAATAGTATTCCATGGTATACATATCCCACAGCCAGTTAATCCATTCCTGGGTTGATGGGCATTTACGTTGTTTCTACATTTTGACAATTATAAATTGACCTGCAATAAACAGTCTTGTGCAAATGTCCTGATAATAAAATGGTTTTTGCTTCTGGGAAGATTCCTAGTAATAGGATTGCAGGATCAAATGAGAAGTATAATTTAAGTTCTTTGAGAATTCTCCATACTTCTGTCCAAAAAGTATGTTTTTCCATTTGTTCATGTATTTTGTTATTTTTGTTAGGGCTTCATCATTCTCTTTATAAAGATCCTTCACCTCTTTTGTTAGGCATATCCTAAGTATTTCATCTCCTTTGAAGCTACTGTGAAGAGGATTGTGTCCTTGATTTGCTATTTTAGTTTTTTTTTTTTTTTTTTTTTTTATGAAAGCCATTCTCACTAGAGTTTGGGTATCCTCACTGTGGCCTTGATTTGCATTTCCCTGATAGAGACATTAAATATTTTTTCTTTTTTTTTACAGAGTGCTATGTTGTCCAATCTGACTTTTTTTTTTTCTTGAGACAGAGCCTCAAGTTGTCACCCTGGGTAGAGTGCTATGGCATCACAGCTCACAGCAATATCCAACTCCTGGGCTTAAGCAATTCTCCTGCCTCAGCCTCCCATGTAGCTGGGACTATAGGCACTTGCAACAATGCCCAGCTATTTTTTGGTTGTAGCTGCCATTATTGTTTGGCAGGTCTGGACTGGATTCGAACCTGCCAGCTCAAGTGTATGTGGCTGGTGCGTTAGCTGGCTGAGCCACAAGCGCTGAGCCTGTTTTTTCATATGTTTCACTGGCCATTAGACTATCTTCATTTAAAAAGGTCCTATACATGTCTTTTGCTCACTTCTTAATGGGGTGGGTTAGTTGATTATTTTTGTGCTATTTTCTTTGAGTTTTTTATATAGTGGGTCATCAACCCTTTATCAGATGTATAGCATGAAATTATTTTTCCCTTCTGTAGGTTGCCTATTGGTTTTATTGATCATTTCCTTGGCTGTACAAAAGCTTCTTAATCTAATAAGATCTCATTTGTTGATTTTTGTTTTTTCCCTGATTGCCACTGTGCTCTTCTTCATAATTTTTTCACCTAGGCCAATATCTATAAGAGGTTTTCCACCAAATTCTTCTAGAATTCTTCTAGTTCAATGCTTTAGATTTAAGTCATCATGAATAATTTTTTGTAATGATGAAAGTGTAGATCCTGTTTCAGACTTTCACATGTGGCTATCCAATTTTCTCAGCACCATTTATTAAATAAAGATTCTTCTCTCAGTGTATGCATATGTTCTTATCTACTTTGTCAAAATTCATATGGCAATTTGAGCATGGTTTGTATCTAGATTTTTCTATTCTGATTCAATAGTCCACATCTCTGTTCTTATGCCAGCACCATGCTGTTTTGGATACTATAGCTTTGTAATATAGCTTGAAGCCTAGTACAGTGATGCCTCTTGATTTTTCCATTTTGCTTAAGGTCACTTTGGCTATTTGGGCTTTTTGTTGTTTCATAAAAGTTTAAAATTATTTCTTCTAGATCTGCAAAGAAAATGACATCAGTATATTAATGGGAATGACATTGAATCTATAGAACACTTTGGGTAGCATAGACATTCTAACAACGTTGATTTTGGTAATTATGAGCAATTTCCTTCCTCTATGACACATAGTTCTCACCTCCTTAGTTAAATACTTTCATATGTAATTTATTCTCTTTGTTGTAAAATATACCGAGTCTCTGATTTCATTCTCAGCGTGGCTATTGTTGGGGTATTGGAATGCTATTGATTGATGACTACTGATTATGTAACCTAAGACTCTGCTGAATTTATTTATCAATTCCAGGAGTCTCTTGGCAAAATCTTTGGACTGTTCTAGATATAAGATCATATTGTCAGTATACCACATCTATGGAATATTGTATTAAGATACTTCACAAACTTAAAATAGACCTATCTTTTGACCCATAAATCCCACTGTTTGATATTTAACCAAAGAAAAAATAAGCATTTTATCAAAAAGACATACATAATCAAATGTTTATTGCAGTACAAGTCACAATCGCCAAGTTGTAGAATCAATCCAAGTGCCCATCAATAAATAAGTAGATATAATAAAATGTGTATATATATATATATACCTTGAAGTACTAGTCAGTCATAAAAAGAAAATGACACAATACCTCTTAAACAATTTTAATGGAATTGGAGACCATTCTTCTAAGTTAAGTATTGCAGGATTAGAAAAATAAACAAGATATTATTCACTATCAAACTCGAACTGGTCAATCAACACCTATATGCACATTTGATAGTAAAATTCAATGGTAAGCAAACAAGTGGGAAGGGGTAAGAAGTGAGAGGTAAATTTACACCTAATGGATAAGATGCACATTATCCAGGTGGTGTGAACATTTAACTTTCACTCAAAGTGTACAAAAGCAATTTATGGAACCGAATATACATACTCCCATAATATTCTGAAATAAATTAATTAATAAAAATAAATAGGAATTTTAAAAAATAATAGTGCTTTATCTCTGTGCTCTGTTATCTAGTTACCAGGGGGAAAATGAGATAAATCCTACTTTAGTGGGCATTCCACAAAATAGTTGACCAATATTCCTCAAAACCGTCAAGTTCATCAAAGACAAGCAAAGATTGAAAAACTGTCACGGTCAAGAGGAAGCTAATGAGGCATGACAGGTAAATGTAATGTGGCATTCTGTATGGAATTCTGGAACAGAAAATCTCAGGACATTTGATCAAAGGGTGGACTTTTGTTAATCATAATGTATGAGTGTCTTTTCATTGATGATGACAAATGTGACATAATATAAATTATGAATAAGAGAAAACATGTTGTGAGTCTATGGGATCTCTCAGTACACTATTTTCAATAATTCTGTAAAACTAAATCTTTTCTAAAAATAAAAATTTTACATTTGAAAATTATAAGGGGAAATTTAAAAATCAGTTGGTTTGTCTCTGGTTTCCCACTCTTACCTGAGTAAGTCTGAGTTTTGTGGAAAAAAAAAAAAAAAAAGAACATTGTATTCCTAGAAACCCCTCCTGCTTTCACCACTGTTTTAACTTTGCTCACCTGGACCTTCCTTTACTCTTATACATTCTTTTCACAGATCAATAGATCTATTCTGTACAGTTCCATTACAGGTGACCTGATTTCCAATGTGCTTTCAAACAGCCAATGTAGACAGGTTAGTATTAGATTCTCATTCTGAAAGAGCTGCAGTGTGGTGTTATGGAATTGAATTAGAGGCAATCACTGGAGTCTTTGGGTGAATAAGAGAAAAAAAAGAAGGAAAAAATACTGTCAGTTTCTGAGGTACAATGAAGACATACAATTCAGATCTAGAGAAAAATACAAACTTACCAATCATTGAGTTTATTGGATTTGAGAAAAGGAACGTTACCTCTCTTGAATATTGCTGATCATAAAATGTTTAAAAATTATGGCTCATGTTTGTTTTCTATAATCAAAGGCACTATTTAATAGCTGTAAATTTAAAAGAAACACTTTAAAACAGTACAAGATTATTTCTATGCATTCATCATTACCATAAAATTACCACAATACAATTCTGAGCCAGTAGGCCAGTATCATTCTGGGAGTATCTAGCAATAGAATATTACACATAAGGATTGATTGAGATGTCTAAGACAGCACAGTGAGTTGGCCAGTCATAGCAACTCTAATTTCCATGCTAAGCAAAAATGGGTAATTCAGAGATTAGAGTTTTGGAAGATATAAAACAGGTAGCAGAAGTTATGCTGGGTACACAAGTGCCTTTTTTCCTGGGTACTCTTTGCAAAAGACTTGTGAATTTCAAAACTTGATTTCATATTTTTAATTGCTCACTAGATGAAATACCTATTTCTAATTTATATTATGACAACATGAATGCTTGCTAACATTGCCACGGCATGTATTTTTCCCACAAAAGAAAAGCAACAACAAATAAATAAAAATTGAAAGAAAAAAATATTTTATACATAGGGTACTACCAGGATACCTTTTTTACAGATATTTGGCATTAAAAAGAGATATCTATAAACAAGTTTAACATTATATGTAGTCTACTTACATAATCCTTTTTTTATATGAATCTTTCCATCATTAGTTACTGTCACTTGTAAATCAATTACTATTTACTGATAGAAGGCCAACACCTAATTGTTTTTACTTAAATGTTACTAAAGCCAATTTTTCAAAGCTTAAATTGAAACATGCCCTCAAAAATCATATCACTGTCTGAAATTCCCAAATGGTTCTATTGTACTAAAAGAAAATTCAAGTTTTAAAAAGAGATGTTGTTAGTATTTGAATGATTTGCATTATTAAATTTTTATAAAATTCCTAGAAACTTATATCTTGCTATAATCTTCTTTGAGTATGATCCTCATTAGCTAACAATTATATGAGTTGTCCTTTTATTTTTACTGTTATGCTTGCTTCAAAACCTACATCCAAAAGAACAATGATTTATCTTTTCGTTTTGTTTCATTCTTAATGTGGAATTATTAGAATTTTTCTATATTTTAAATTAATTGTCACTATTTATTCATCAATCTTACACTTTTCACTCTCATGCCTTCTTTTAATATATTTTCTTTACTATTTCCCATTTAAATTATTTACAAAAATATCTAATTCTTATTCTAATCAGGTTTTCAAATTCTATAAAATTCTCAATGTTGTTAACTTATATTTCTTCTTTTAAATAACATTCCTATTAACATAACAATCTTTTTATTTTAAAATTTCTGAGTCTATGTTTTGATTTTTTAAAATTTCTATTTGTCAAATTTGTTTTTTTCATAATTGATTGTATCTTATTTGTTTCTGTCAGTGAAAATTAAATTAACTAATTGTACCAGCGTATCTCCTGTCCATTTTCCCCCCTTTCCTACTTTACTCAGGCTCACATTTTGCATCATGAAATTCTACTCCTTTAATGATCAGGAAAGTTGTAGCCAGTTTTCATAAAAGAATCTATCTTCACAAGGTCAATGAAAGAGGAATAGATCTTCAGAAATGTACCCCCTAAAATATCACTTGAATAATTATTTGTCTTTTAACCAAAACAAATATTTAGGGGTGGCACCTGTGGCTCAGGGAGTTGGGCACCAGCCCCATATACTGAGGGTGGCAGGTTCAAACCCAGCCCCAGCCAAACTGCAACAAAAAAATAGCTGGGCGTTGTGGCAGGCACCTGTAGTCCCAGCTACTTGGGAGGCTGAGGCAAGAGAATCGCCTAAGCCCAATACCTGGAGGTTGCTGTGAGGTGTGACATCATGGCACTCTACCAAGGGCAAGAAAGAAGGAATCTGTCTGTAAAAAAAACAAGAAAAAGAAAACAAATATTTAATTAATTAAAAATAAAGCAAATGTTAAACTACGGTTTTGCCTAAATAGATCTGTTAATTTATTGTACAAAAGTGGTTTTGGAAGTTTAATATAGACTGCCAGAGAAGATTTTCCCATTGTTTAGAATAATGATTGCTATAATCTCACTCCATTTACATCAGAATCTTGCTTATAGAGATTTATGTGGCTGTGTATTTTGTAAGCATATGTAGCTATAATCCTGGCCAGCTCTCTTGCTGTGAACACCATGAGAATTGAGAATTTTAGTGATCTCATCATAAATCCTTCCAACTGTTAAGCATCTAGTGACCATAATAAAAATGAAAACTATTCATAAGGATAAATTGTATTTCCTCTCACCCAACATATACATTCATTGACAACTACAATATGTCAACTTAGTTAGAATCATTATTTTTATAAAACTGTAAAATTTTATACTCATGTTTAAAGGAGATCTTAAAGATATTTATTTATTAATGAATTTCATGGTAACTATAATATACTTTTTATGAAAGATCTCAAATGAAAAGCATTCATTCCTGATTTATATTTCACTGCTTAAAAACAATATCAACTATCATTTTCTCAACTTTTGGCCACAAATAGTTTAGTCTAAATAATTTATATTCACTTAAGTCAATCCTTATTGTTGTCATGAAGCAGATAGCTGAACTATTCATCATTCATTCTAGAATCGAAACATAATTTAAAGGATGTAATAATTTATACATATTTCATAGATAGTGTCTTTATGCAAAATAGAGATTTAAATTAATACTTTCTAAGACAAATTTATGAAAGCATACATACATACATTTATGATTATGAATATTTTATTAAAACTAGGTGGGGAAAAATTATAGATATTCTCAATTTCATGTCATTTTAACATAAATTATCAATTTAGGGAAGAGCAAGATGTCAGACTACAAATGTCTCCTTCCGGTGATTCATGGTGAAAGAGGGGAAAGTGGACTTCAGCCATCTATGACTGGGAAATATGCACAGAAACATCACTCCTGGAGCACACTGTGATTCAGCAGGAGACTTAATGAGCCAATGAGGAGATCAGAGCTAAGACAAACCAGAGCTGAAGGCAGGTGCTTGCTATACGCAGAAGCAGCTGGTCGGCTGGCTCTCCCACAGAGGGCTGGAGACAGGAAAGGGCTGTTTTGAAGGATTTTGATTTTGGATTGGGCTGCTCACTAGTATGGTGATTAGATTCAAATAGCCACTGTAGACCAGGGTTGAATGCCAGGCAAGCTGGTTCTTCCATCAGCTCTGCTGCTGGCTGGCAGAGTGCCCCCATTGTGAGAAGACTGTGCACACAGATAGTCCTAGTGCACAGCCTGATCTGATGTGCCTACTGAGCTCAAGCAACAATCCTTTCAGTGAGCTGAGTGATCCCTGCAACTCCCAGGAGGGCCTGTTTGCTGTCAGGGGCCACAAACTGACAGGCTTCCTGGGAAGTCTGGTAAGAGCTTCAGGACCCAGTCCCCTGGGAACTGAAAGCTATTGAAGTGAACAGGCCCAGATTGAGGAAAAAGAAGTCAGGGAGACAAGTTCTGGTCTCCTTGGCAACAAGAGAATTGCTTCCTACCCCATCATATACAGAAAACCCAACATGTGTTCTCCATCTACTAATACCACAGCACCATCTGATCTTCAAGAAATATATTTGTATACACACACACAGAGAGAAATGTATTGTTTTATAGTCTTTGCTTCTTTTTTTTTCAATTTTTTCCTTAGATTTCTTTTCTTTTCTTTTTTTCTCTTTTATTGCTATTTTTTGTTTAGTTTTTTTGTTTGTTTGGTTGGTTATATTTTTTTTTCATCTTTTTTTTCAATATCAAGAGCTCCTCCATTTTTGTTATGGTTTTTCAGCCCCTTTTATTTTTTCTTTTTAATTTATCTCTTATACTTTTCTCATCTTTCCAACATAAATTTCTCATGCAACAGCTAAGATATCCCTTTTTTTCTTCTTTATCTCATACAATTATATTTTTAATTTTTCATCTATTTTTATTTTATTTTTTTTTTCTCTACTCTGAGAGCTGGGGATCAAGGCATTATTCTGACTGGTGTGTCACAGCACTGGTATGCCCCAAAATGGCCAGGAGTTCCATGGTCATCTTTTAGATTTTTGTCTTTGGAAAGAAGCAATTAGAAGGTTCCCTACTGTGACATACTGCTGATTTTTTTCTGTATTTGGCATAAGTGTTGTCTTGTTATTGCACAGTCTGGTAAGGAACTCCTGACTTCATGGGACCCACCCAACCCAGCTCCCCAAAGTCCTAGACCTGTGGGAATTGTTAAAGAACCTTATGGAACACCTCCATTTTTCCTGTCTCTCTCTCTCTTACTATTTTTTCTATATTTTTCTTAAATTCTTTCCTTCCATCCTTTTCATTTTTTTTCTTTCTCTTTTTCTTTTCTTTCTCCCCACTTTCTCTTTAAATATGTCTTCTTTTTAACCTTATACTGAAAGGCATTTTCAGGACCTTAGTTATGGAGACAAAGCGATTTAAAGTGAAGGAGATAATGAGAAGAAAAAAGTGAGAGAAAAAAGTGAATAAGAAGGAAACACATGAAGAACAACCAACAGAAAAATTCTGGCAACATGAAAAACAAAAATACAGCAACAACCCCAAGGGATTATGAGACAGCTATCAAAGAGGATTCAACCTGTAAAGAATTAATGGAAATAACAAATAGGGAATGTAAACTATGGATGGCAAAGACAATAAAGAGAATCGAAGAGAAAGTGAAAAAAAAGAACCAAAAAATGGCCAAAAGATATGAAGAATATAGAAAAGATATGGCAGAGCTTAAGAACTTAAAGGAGTTTAATCAGGGAACTTAAAGATGTAGTAGAAAGTCTCAATAACAGATAAGACAAAGGAGAAAAAAGAATCTCAGAGATAGAGGATAAAGTTTTTGAGATAACCCAGGTAAAGAGGTGGAAAAGAAGATTGAGAAAGCAGAATATTCACTCAGAATTATGGGACATTACAAAGCATTCAAACATACAAATTATAGGTATTCCTGAAGAGAAAGAAGAATGTACCAAAGGAATAGAGGCTCTACTAGGAGGAAACATATGTAGAAATTTCCAAAGTATTGCCAAAGAGTCCAAAATACTCCATTCAGAAGGATATTAAACTTCAGGTCATCGCAAAACAAATACAGAAACTCCAAGATGCATTGTAATGAGCTTATTCAAAGTTCAGAAGAGCAAGAAAATTCTGCAAGGAGCCAGGAGTTAAACACCAATTGACCTACAGGGTCAGATCCTACCAGTTAACAGTGGACTTACCTGAAACTTTCCAAGCCAGAAGAGAATGGTCAGCTACCTTTAACATTCTAAAACAAAACAATTTTCCACGTAGAATTCTGTATCCTGCTAAACAAAAATTCATGAAGAAATCAAATCTTTTACTGATCTGCAAACATTGAGGAAAGTTGCCAAATAAGACCAGTTCCACAGGAAATACTAAGACTTATTCTCTACAAAGACCATCACAATGGACCACCAGCAAAGTAAACACCCATAAACTAAAGGACAAACCCTAGCTTCCACATAATGCAAAGGATAAAACTAAGCAACGAACCTTCACAAAATGAGATGAATAAAATTTCACCACACTTATCAGTTTTGTCAATTAATGTACTGGCTTGAATTCCACACTGAAGAGGCATAGCCTGGCTGACTTGATAAAAAAAAGGCACAAGTCATCCATATGCTATCTCCAGGAAACAAACTAACCTTGAAAGACAAAACAAGACTCAGGGTTAAGGGTTGGAAAACAACATTTTAGACAGATGGAAATCAGAAGGAGGGGTCACAGTCTTATTTTCAGATACACATGGCTTTAAAGCAACTAAATTTAAGAAAGACAAACAAGTTCACTTCACACTGGTCAAGGAAACAATGCACAGAAAGAACATTTAAATTCTAAATATTTATGCACCCAACTTAAATACTCCAAGATTTATGAAACAGAAATTTATTGGTCTGAGCAATATTATATCCTATAACACCATAATAACTGGGGACTTTAAAACACCTCTGGTTGAAGTAGACAGATCATCTAAACAGAAAATAAACAAAGATACAAATGATTTAAATGTAATCCTAGAAGAAATGGGCTTATTTATATAATAACAAATGGTCTTAGTAGACATATACTGAACACACCATTCCCAAGCCTAGGAATATAAATTCCTGTCAGCCCATTGAACATACTCCATAATTGATCATATCCTAGGTCACACATGACCTCAACAAAATTAAAAGAACTGAAATTATAACTTGTATATCCTCAGACCACAAGGCAATAAAGGTACAGCCCAACTCCAACAAAAAATTTCATACTCATACAAAGGAATGGAAACTAAACAACCTTATGCTTAATGAAAGCTGGGTTTAAGAAGAGATAAAAGAAGAAATTATTTAATTTCTCAAATATAATACCAATGCAAGTAACACAAGTTACCAAAACTTGTGGGATCTGCAAAGGCACTCCTAAGTGGGAAATTTATAGAATTAGATGCTCATAAATGAAAAACAGAAAGAGAACACGTCAACAATCTAATAAATCATCTTAAGTAAATGACAAAGGTATAACAATGCAGTCCCAATCCTGGCATAAGAAAAGAAATAACCAAAATTAAATCAGAAATAAAGGAAACTGAAAACAAAAGAATTATTCTGAAAAATCAATGGGACGAAAAGTTTGTTCTTCAAAAAGATAACATTGATAAATCTTTGGCCAGATGAATTAGAAACAAAAAGGTAAATCTCTAATAAGCTCAAACAGAAACTAAAAAGTGGAAATAACAACAGATACCTCTAAAATATAAGAGATTATCTCTGAGTACTACAAGAACTCTAAGACCAGAAATTTGTCAATGTGAAGGACAGGGACCAGTACCTGGAATCACACCATGTTCCTAGAATTAATTAGGAAGAAATAGATGTCTTAAAGACATCAATATCAAACGCTGAGGTTAATGAATCAATAAAAAGTATTACAACAACAACAACAACAACAAAAGCCCAGGACCAGATGACTTCACATCAGAATTCTATCAACCCTCAATGATGAACTTATACCCATACTGCAAAACCTATCCCAAAACACTGAGAATGAAGGACCATTACCCAACACATGCTATGAAGCAAATATCACTCTGACACCAAAACTAGGAAAGAATCCAGCTAAAAAGGAGAACTACCGACAAATTTCACTAATGAATATTTATACTCAATACTCAATGAAATCTTACATGATAGATTACAGCTACATGTTAAAAAATATATATATCATGATCAAGTAGGCTTCATCCCAGGGCTGCAAGGCTGACTTAACATATGCAAATTCATAAATGTGATTCACCATTTTAATGAAAGTCAAAAGACCACATAATCCTCTCAAAAGACGAAGAATAAAACATTCAGCATCTTTTTCTAACAAGAACACTTATAAGTATAGGTACCACATTTCTTGAAATGATTGAAGCCATCCACACTAAACCCACAGCTAATATCATACTGAATGGAGGAAAACTTAAAACGTTTCCATGTAGTACAGAAACCAGACAAGGATGTCCTCTATTGCTGCTAATACTCAACATAATGCTTCAAGTTCTAGCCAATGCAATCAAGCAAGAGAAGGATAATAAGGGCTTTGAAATGGGACAGAGGAGGTCAAACTCTTGCTTTTTGTAGCTGTATGATCTTATACTTAGAAAATCTCAGTGATTCAACCATTAGACTCCTAGAAGTGATCAAGAAATATGGTAACATCTCAGGGTACAAAATCAATGTCCACAAATCAGAAGCTTTTGTACATGCCAATAACAGCCAAGTTGAGGCTGAATCATAATCAAAGATATGATTCCCTTCACAGTAGCTTCAAAGAGAATAAAATACATACCTAACAAAAGAGGTTAAGGACCTATACAGAGAAAATTATGAAAACCAGTGAAAAGAAATAACAGAAGACATTAACATCAACATTGTTAAAATGCCTATACTACACAAAGCAATCACAGATTTAATGCAATCCTCATTAAAACACCAACATGGTACTTAGAAGAACTGGAAAAAATAGTTCTTCATTTGCATGAAACCAGAAAAAAAAAACATATAGCCAAGGCAAATCTTACTAATAAAAACAATGCTGGAGGCAGCAGTCTACCAGAGTTTAGGGTATACTGCAAGTCTGCAATAATCAAACAGCATGATATTGGCACAAAAATCGAGACATAGTCATATGGAACAGAATAGAAAACCATGAAATGAAACCAGGTATATGATCTTTGAAAAACAAAGCTAAAGCATGCACTGGGGAAAAGAATCCCTACTCAATAAATGGTTCTGGGAGAACTGGATAACCACATGTAAAAGAATAAAATTGGTCCCCCACTTTTCACCACTTACAAAAATTAATACATGATGGATAAAAGATTTACATCAAAGACATGAAAAGATAAAAATACTTGAAAGTGTGGATAAAACTCCTGAGGATATCAGCCTTGGGAAAGATTTTATGAAAAAGACATCAGAGGCAATCTCAACAACAACAAAATAAACAAATGGGACTTAATTAAACTGAAAAAATTTTCCACAGCTAAGGACACAATTAAAAAGCAAATAGACACCCTTCAGAATGGGCACAAATATTTTCATATTAAAAATCTGTCAAAGGCTTGATAATTATGGATCTATGGGGAATTCAAATTAATAAAAAGAAAAAGACAAAACAATCCCATCTGTCACTGGGCTAAACACGAATAGAACTTATTCTGAGGAAGACCAATAAATGGCCAAAAATCTATGAAAAAAATGTACAATGTTTCTAACCATCAGAAAAATGAAAATCAAAACCACCTAAGATATCACTAAATTCCAGTGACAATGACCCCCATCATAAAGTCCCAGAGTTGCAGATGCTGGCATGGGTGTGGAGAGAAGAGGAACACTTTTACACTGTTGGTGGGACTGCAGAGTAACACTGCCTCTAAAGATGTGTGGAGAGTCCTCAAAGAACTCAAAATAGACCTGTCATTTAATCCTGCAAATCCCATTATGTGGCATCTACCTAGAAGAAGAAAACTCATTTTATCATAAAAATATTTGCACTAGATTGTTTATTATAGCTCAATTTATAATTACCAAGATGTGGAAACAACCTAAATGCCCATCAACTCAGGAATGGATTAACAAGCTATGGGTGTATGTATACCATGAAGTACAATTCGGCCATAAGAAAGAATGGAGACTTTACAACTTTTGTATCAGCCTAGATGGAGCTGAAACACATTCTTTTTAGTAAAGTATCACCAGAATGGAAAAGCAAGTATCCAATATACTCAATTTTATTATCAAACCAGTAGACTGTCTAACTCATTCCCACATATGAGAAAACTTAATTTTATTCAAGTTGTAAGGAGAGGGAATGGGGGAGGGGGAAGAGGAGGTGGGAATTTGTGTACCTCCACTTAAAGGGCACAGGTAGGTATGTATGTTTTGGGTGCAGAACGCAACTACAAGTGAGACTGTATCTAACAAATTCAAAAATTGTGACCCAGTAGTTTGTACCTTCAT
The DNA here is from genome assembly GCA_963574575.1 of Galagoides demidoff. NCBI lineage: Eukaryota > Metazoa > Chordata > Mammalia > Primates > Galagidae > Galagoides > Galagoides demidoff. Next base: position 20,726 of record CAUYQV010083625.1, read on the forward strand.
AATAACCTATAGTAAAAGAAAAATGAAATAAAAAAGTAATCTACAATTTTAATTATCAAAAAATTTTCTCAAACTTTATTACATAACTTAATATGTAATTCTTTTGACTTTTAGTTTTCCCTCCCTTTTATTTAACTCATTAATAGTTTTGTAGTGATATGTGTAAAGTATCACTACAAAAAAATTCAATAAAGTCATATTTATTTCACGGTTTCAAAACAATTACAATTTTCAAAAAGCTTCAAAACTCAAAGTTTTCATGCTATTTACAGTCTTTGAATTTCATAACTAAAAATTCCCAACTGGTTTTAAAGAAATTATAATTAAATTTCAACAACTCACGTATAAAAATATTTAATACTATTATAGTGTCCTCCAGTTGACTGTAGAAATATGTTTTACTTTTTGAAAGATCTGATTAATGATGGAGGAAAACAAACTGTTTTCAAAATACTTTGAGTGTGCCCAACCTGGGAATTTTTCATATGTATATAGCTTGTTTATATATATAAATAGAAACATGTATAATTTTATACTTGTACAATGATTCTATATTTTTATGATCTTTAGATTTAAAGAAGTAATGATAGAAATACAGAGAGATCTCATTCTATTATTATTATCTTACAATGGAATAGTACATTTGTCACAATTAATGCCCAATTACTGATACATTTTGCTTAACTAAAATAAAGCCCATGCTTTCTTCAAATTTCCTAAGGTTTTCCCTGGTGTCCTTTTTCTGTCCCACAATCCTATCCAGGATGCCACATTAAATTTCATTGTCAAGTCTCCTCAGCCTCTTCCCTGACGTAGCATTTTCTCAGATATCCTGAGTTTTTAATTTATGACTTCGGCAGTTGTGAATAGTGCTGGTCAGGTGTGCTACTCAGTAGGGATTTGTCTAATGTTTTCTTCGTGATTATCCTGTGAGGAAACTTATTGCTAAATCCAGGGTCACTCTCTTTTTATTATATACTTTCTTCAAAAAAATTTATAGTTTGGAGTTTTACATTTAGATCTAGGATACATTTTGAGTTAATTTATGTGAAAGGTATAAGACACACACACACACAACTTCCCCTGCATATAGATGTCAAATTGTTCTAGCACTCTTTGTTTACAACACTTTGCTTCATTGTCAAAAATGAGTTGACTGCAATTGTGGGTGTCTATTTCTGGGCTCTCTACTCTGTTCCTCTAATCTGTGTGTTTACTCTTGTGGCCATACCTCACTACCTTGATTACATAAGCTTTATAGTAATAGGTTACGTAGGCCCTCAAGCTTTGTTCTTCTTTATTATTATATAAGCTTTCCCAGACACTTTGTCTGTTCAAGTAAACCTTAGAATCAGTTTAGCACCATCTGCAAAATAGCATCCTGGGATTCTGACTGATACTACTACATTGACTCTATAGAACAAGTTGGTAAAAACTGACATTTTTACAAAGTTGCATCTTCCAATTATAATGTCCATTTATATAGATTGTCTCTAATATTTTTCATCAGATTTTTATTATTTTCCACATATGGACTATCTCTATGTTTTGTTAAATTTATTCCTAAGTTTTTTACTTTATTGGGTACTAAGCTAAATGATGCAATATTAAAATCTAACATCCTAATCGTACATTGCTTGCATAGAAGGGCACAACTACTTTACATATATCCAACAAACTTAGACATGGTTACAGAAGTATTTTTTTTTCCATTTCTGCTTTGGGAATTTCTACCTAAATAAGCATGTCATCTGTGAAAAATTTTTGTCTTTCTTTCCTAACTATGCCATTTGTTTCCTTTGTTGTATTATTACACTAGTAATGCTGTCCAGTATGATGCTGAATAAAGTGGTGAGAAAAGACATCTTTGCTTTATTCCTCCTCATACATCTGAGAAGTTAAATGTCTAGTTCCTCTTCATTGATAAAATGGTGCTGTTAATTTCTTTGTAGCTATTTTTCTCAATAGAGAATTAAAGTTCTCCATTTGTAGTTTTCTGAGGTTTTTATAATGGATGTGTTTGAATTTTGTTAAATACTTTTTCATTAACATCATCATATAAATTTTAATCTTTACCTTTTTGGTTTGGCCAATTACATCAATTCACTTTCAAACATTAAATCAGGCTTGTACATGCCGGCACTCCGACTAAATCCCCATTTGGTTATGTTATATACTTATTTAATATGTTTTTGGATTATAATTGCTAATGCTTTATTAAATTTTTGCATTAATATCTAAAAGAAATATTGACCTGAACTTAGTAGTCATTTCTTTATCTATTTGGATATTAGAATAGTGATGGTTTATATAATGAGTTAGAAAATATTCACTCTGATTCTATTTTCTGTATGATACAGTGGAGGATTGTCGTAATTTCTTCCTTATATATTTGCTATAATTCATTGCCCAGTGAAATCATCTGTGACTGGCAATTTTTTAATGAAATCTATTATTTATTAATATAATAATTTTAATTTATATAGTACTATTAAGATTATGCCTGTCCTCTTGTATGAATTTGAGTAGCCTGTATCATCCAAAGAATATATCCATTTGGGGGCACAAAACTGTTCAGAGTATCCCTTTATTATTCTTCTAATACCCATGGAATAAGTTTTTTATACTTATATTGTAAAATTGTGGTGGTTTTGTCTTGTTTATCCTTGACTAAAATTTATCAACTTTATTAATCTTTTCAGAAAAGTAGCATTTAGTTTGTTTTTACATTTTCTATTTTTTATTTCATGGATTTCTCCTCTAATTTTTATTTGTTTTCTTCTGCCTGATTTAAACTTTAAGTATTGTTTTTCTCTAGTTTCCTAGAAGTCAAAGCCCATGGTATTCATTTGAAAAATTTTCAAGTATATAAATGTTAAAAATTTCCCTGGATACCGACTGCTTTTACTGAATGTCACATATTTTGATAAGGTGTGTGTATTTTTATTTAGTACAAATATTACTAACTTTCTCTTGACAGTTCTTGACAATGTTGTTATTTAGAATTATATTTTTAATCATCAAATATTTAAAATATCCATAAATATTCAAAATATGTTTCTGTTATTGACTTTTAGGTTAATTCCATTGTGGGCTAAGGGTATACTTATGATTCTTGTAACTTCATTAAGATTTGTTTTATAGGTAAGACTTTAGTTTTTTATGGTGAATCTACAGATTGAGAAGAATATGTATTTTTTGGTTGGAAAGAGCATTCCATACCATGTCAGTTTTATCAAGTTGATTGATTGTGCCATTCGTGTCAACTATATATATCCTTCTGATTTTTTGCCTGCTTGATCTATCAATTACTAAAACAGAGGTTTTGACATTTCCAACTATAACACGGGATTTGTCTATTTCTATTTTCAGTTCTGTCAGTTTTGTCTTGCATCTGATGAGCCCTTGTTAGATACATGTATGTTGAAGATTTTTATATCTCCTTAAGGAATTTCATTCTTTATTGTGATACAATGCCTTTTTGGGGGTGGGGGTGGGGCTGGGCTTGAACCCGCCACCCTCAGCATATGGAGCTGGCACCCTACTCCTTTGAGACACAGGCGCCACCCTACAATGCCCTTTTTTACCATAATTTTTCTTGCTCTGAAGTTCACTTTGTCTAAAATTAACATAGCTTTTCCTTAATGTATCCTAATATTTTTTTCATTTGTATATTTAGACACTTCATATTTAAAGTTATTACTGACTTAATTAATGTCTCTATTGGTCAGAGAAAAAGGATCAACAAGACACACATACACATACATGCACACAGATATTTATTATAAGTAATTTGTCCAAGTCACTACATAAATGTGACAAATATCAACATCTGCAGTGTGAGTTGGTAAACTAGAAACTCAGGAAACCTGAGTTTCACTCTGAGTCTGTTGGCCTGTGGCCTGGGGAAGCTGATGCTGTAGTTTCTGAAAGCTAACAGGCTCAAGACTCAAGTGGATTGATATTTCAGTTGTAATATAGAGACTGGGGAAAAGCTGTTATGCCAGGTCAAAGATAGTAGACCAGAAATTCACTTCTTTCTTAGTCATGACAGTCAGCTTCATTTGTTCTACTCAGGCCTTCAACAAATTGGAGGAGGCCCATCCATAGATGGGAGGACAATCTCTTTTACCATCTCTACCAATTTAAATTTTGATTTCATACCAAAAATGATCATAGCAACACTGAGAATAACAGTAAACAACAAGGGAGGGGAGGAGGGAGTGTGGGTGGAGGGACGGTGATTGGTGGGACCACGCCTATGGTTCATCTTACAAGGGTACATGTGAATCTTTCTAAATGCAGAATATGAATGTCTTAACACAATAACTAAGAAAATGCCATAAAGGCTATGTTAACCAGTTTGATGAAAAT
>CAUYQV010083627.1:0-26752 GCA_963574575.1 Galagoides demidoff
ACAGAGTCTCACTCTGGCACTCTGGGTAGAGTGCTGTGGCATCATAGCTCATAGCAACCTCAAATTCTTGGGCTCAAGTAATCCTTTTGTCTCAGCCTCCTGAATGGCTGGCACTACAGGCACCCACCACAATGCCTTGCTAGTTTTTTCTGGTTTTAGTAAAGATGGGGTCTCCCTCTTGCTTAGACTAATCTTGAACTCATGAGCTCAGGCAATCCACCTTCTTTGGCCTCCCAGAGTGCTAGGATTATAGGTGTGAGCCACCACACCTGGCTTTATAAAATTTTCTTATGTATTATTTTCTCCTAAACTAAAATGTGAATTACTTGGCTTGGCACCTGTAGCTCAGTGGCTAGGGTACCAGCTACATACACCAGAGCTGGCAGGTTCTAATCCAGCCTAGGCCTGCCAAACAACAATGACAACTACAACCAAAAAATAGCCGAGTGTTATGGCGGGCCCCTGTAGTCCCAGCTGCTTGGGAGGTTGAGGCAAGAGAATTGCTTGGGCCTAAGAGTTTGAGGTTGCTGTGAGCTGTGATGCCACGGGTGTCTACCAAGGGAAACAGACTCTGTCTCAAATAAATAAATACATAAATGAAATGTGAATTACTTAGGGATGGAGATCATGTCCTATTTATATTTGTATCATCAGCATCTCCCATACAATTTTACAAGGGGTTCTAAAAAGGATAGCTAATATTTATTCAGTGTTTCCATATCTTACACTGACATGTGTATAAGTGCTTTCAAGTTTACCACACATTAGCTTTTTAACATAGAAGTTATTATAAAATTCATTATATATTAGATAAGGAAACTGAACTACAAGAGGATTAAGTAACTTGCCCAGGATCATGATTCAATAAGTGTATGGAACATATCTTTTAGGAGTAAATACCTGACTAAAAAATGATTTCTGAGGAAAAATGATCCTCATGTATATACCAGTAATTAAGCCATGTACTTAAGCTAAAGCTTGTTTTTGAGAACCAGAAAAAGCCAGAGAGATGACTTAGATCACATAAGAGTTAGATGACTGAAAAGGACCAACAAATCTGGTCTTTAATACAGATTTGGTCAGAAACTCATTTGGTAAATGTTCTTTATTCCATTGCTTGGTGCCCAAGGCTTGAAATAACAGGGTATTTTATAGCTCTCTGTAGGTTTCTAGCAAAGTACTTTTCCATAGAAAGGAAAAAACAATCTAGTTTTTGTAAGCATTTTAATCATATAATACCAATAAATTAACAGATAAAAGTAAGCCTCTATGACATTGCAAGAATAATGACAGCAGCGCCTGTGACTCAAGGACTAGGGCGCCAGCCCCATGTACTGGGGGTGGCTGATTCAAGCCCGGCCCTGGCCAAAATTGCAAAAGAAAAAAAAAAGAATAATGATAATCATATTAATAATATTGTGTGTCATATGCTTTTTAAAAATCAGGCAGTAAGTACACTTCGTGACAGGTTTCCTGGCACTATTTAATCAAGGCACTTCTCGAACCCTAGCAATTAATAGATTTCTTGGTTACTGGTAAACCACCAGTTGCCAAGATCATTGCCTGGCTCTCCCTAGGCCACCATTCTCAGGATAATCTGTAAGACTTACCAAAATGCATATTGCTGAACTTGACTTCCGCTGTTGTAGATGTGGTAGGTCTGGGCTGGTGCCTGAGAATTCCTCATTTCTAACTTATTCCTAAGTGAGGTTAAAACTGTTGACCCAGGATGCAGATTTTGAGAAGCACTGTACTAACCAGTAAAGTCATTTGCTGTGTCTCTTTTTTCAGATGTTTTGTGTTTACAAAAATGTAAATGAAAGGCTTTAACTTCAAACTTATTATGAGGGGAATTCATTGAAAAACCCCAAATTGTCTTAGATATAATTTGTACTTATTGCTTAGACATGGCTGCATTTGATGACTAATTCCTTGGCAGTATGAGGTTCGTATAGTCTTACAGTTCATTCTGGCTTTTAGCTTTAGTGTGTGCAGTGATGACAGTGGTTTCCCATCTTGGTGCCCACGTGGTCCTTGGAATCTGTCAGCAGAGGCTCTCAGCCTGAGTGGCTGCTGTTATTACACCAGGCCTTGCTTCCCTTGCTCTTCCCACAGCAAGGTCTTTGGCCTACTTGCATGCGATACTTTTCTCCCAGATAACTTCATACCTTATACACTCACCTCCTTCAAACCTTTATTCAAAGATCACTTTCTCAGAGAAGGCTTTCTTAACCTCCTTGTTTAAAATAGAAACTCCATCTTTAGAATCCCTATTTCCCTTCCCTGCTTAATTTTTCTCTGTAACTTTTGTTGCCTGGTACCTTTTCATACATTTTACTCAGTGTGTGTTTCCCACTGTAATTTAAACTCATTAAGGACAAGGATTTCATCTGTTCTGCTCATTGGTACATAGTAGGCAATGAAATAATATTTGGTAAAGAGACGACCTGTGTATAGACATGTATTATATTGCCCAGTGATGAATTTAACTATTTTGCTCTACTTTGCACACATTATTAAAGCTTTCTATTTCTTTGATCATATTCTACCTGAAGTCAGGTGCCATGCTTCTAGGTCTTCCTAAAATTCACTTTGGGACATCTGCCAAAAGGGACAGGGACAATTTGTACCTTGTTGTTACCTGGCACAGTTCTACTTCTGAATGTATCCGTTCTATTTACTGGTCAGAAAGACAGTCGTCTTCCAACAACTATCCTGCTAATGCTTTCAATGTTATCATCTTTGACCATTTCTGGAAACCCATCACATTGGTCATTCCTGTAGTCCTCCAACTAATTTTTTTTTTTTTTTTGAGACAGGATCTCAAGCTGTCACCCTGGGTAGAGTGCCATGGCATCATAGCTCACAGCAACCTCCAACTCCTGGGCTCAAGCGATCCTCTTGCCTCAGTTTTTCTACTTTTAGTAGAGATGGGGTCTTGCTCTTGCTCAGGCTGGTCACGAACTCATGAGCTCAAGCAATCCACTTGCCTTGGCCTCCCAGAGTGCTAGGATTACTGGCATGAGCTACCTTATGTGGCCCAACTTAAGATTTTTAAAAACAAACAGATCCCCTATTAGAGAATAATTTTTACTTTAACCTATTTATTGTTTTCATATCCCTATATTCCTTATCCAAAATATTTGGGACCAGAAATATTTTGGATCTTGGAATGTTTGCTTTATACTTACTGGATGAGCATCCCTATTCCAAAACTCCCAAATCAGAAATGCCCCCGCGGCACTCTCTCAGGCTTCCGGCATATCAATATGCAGCTCTGTTCATGCAGAATGAATGTGTTGAAGAAATGTTGTGTGATGTACTGCACACTCATGTCAAGTTGCCCTTGGTTTTAAAGACACTATTCTGTTCGTCGTCTCTCTCAACACTTCCTTGACCTTCTCATTCCTCAAGCTATAGATAAAAGGGTTCAGAAGAGGGGTCACCACTGTGATGAGAACAGCAGCTACCTTGTCAAAATCCAGTGAATAGTTCTGATTGGGTCTCACATACACAAAGATGTTGCTCCCATAAGCAATGGAGACAACGGTGATGTGAGAAGCACAGGTAGAAAAAGCTTTTTGACGGCCCTGGGCTGAAGGGATGTGTAGGATGGTGGAAATGATGTAGGTGTAGGAGCCAGCAGTGAATGCCAGGGAGCCGAGGATGATAAGGGCAGAGAGGAGAAAGTTTATCTTTTCAATGAGGCGAGTATCTATACAGGCCACCTGTAGAAGGGGGGCAATGTCACAGAAAAAATGATTAATTTCTTTCCTACAGTAAGGTATCCTTGCCACAACGATGGTTGGAACCAACACGGACAGGAAGGCCCCCACCCAGCAGCTCAGAACCAGCAGGAGGCAGACTCTGCCGCTCATGATGATGGTGTAGCGCAGGGGGTTACAGATGGCCACGTAGCGGTCGAAGGACATCACTGCCAAGACGATAAACTCCACTGTCCCCAGAAAGAAGTAGAAATAGGTTTGCGTGATGCAGCCAGCAAAGGAGATGGTCTTATTCTCTCCTAGGAGGCAGGCTAGCACTTTGGGGCTAACAACAGTGGTGTATAAAATATCCAGAAAGGACAAATTACTGAGGAAAAAGTACATTGGGGTTTGTAGTCGATGATCAGTCCATATGAGGGAGATGATGATAATGTTTCCTGTTGCCGTTAATGTGTAAGTCAATAAGAGAAGCACGAAGAGGGGTATTCGAATCTCCAGGAGAGCTGGGAATGCAATTAGGTTGAATTCAGTCACTGTGCTCCAGTTTCCCATGACTATGTGGTGGGCATGTTTTCCCTGAAGAAATAAGAAAAGGAAAACTAGCTTAGGTCATTTTACTAATATCTGTGCTGTATATTAGGAGATGAATCACGGCACATAGTCCTCTGTTACTGTTGTGCCACTGTGGGAAAGTCCAAACACTATTTAGGGGTAGGAACCTGCAGCCTTAAGGCCACTTGTAGTCTTAAGTACAGACTTTTGACTGAATCCCAACTTTGCAGAGCAAACCCTTCTATTTTTAATACATTCTATTTGTCTTTTATATTTTTTATTTTTCAAATGAACATATTTAAGATCTCAAAGAATAAAACAAACTTCAACGAAATAATTCTCCCAGGTTGTTGGCACAGTTAGAACATTAGGGAGCCTAAGGGCTAAATTAACAGTTGCTATGCTCGTGATTTAGTTCTAACTTCTCCTGCTTGGCTGGTGCCACTACTGCGTGAAGCCTGTTGGTGAAAATTTAAGAGAGTCAAGTGCACCAGTCTGTTACCAGCATTTGACAGTGGTGCAGTGTGTTTCTGTTAGAACTGAAATTTGTGAATAACTGCACAGTTTGACAGTATTTTTTTTTATTAAGTCATATATACATAGATCATGAATACATTTATGCCTTTGTGGGATTCAATGTGTTGATTATTTGTACAAATTGGAGTGTTTACATCCTACTAATTAACATAGCTTTAACCTCATTTACTTAATCGCAGTGTTAAGACATTTGTCTGCACTGCTGGTGGGAATGCAAGCTAGTACATTCCTTTTGGAAAGAAATTTGGAGAATACCCAGGGATCTAACTGTAGACCTGCTGTTTGATCCTGCAATTCCTCTACTAGGTGTATATCCAAAAGACCAAAAATCACTTGGCAACAAAGATATTTGCACCAGATTGTTCATTGCAGCTCAATTCATAATTGCCAAGTCTTGGAAGAAGCCCAAGTGCCCATCGACCCATGAATGGATTAATAAATTATAGTCTATGCATACCATGGAATACTATGCGGCATTAAAAAAGATGGAGACTTTACCTCTTTTATATTCACATGAATGGAGCTGGAAAATATTCTTCTTAGTAAAGTATCTCAGGAATGGAAAAAAAAATCCAATGTACTCAGTACTACTAAAAAACCAATTTATAATCACTCACAGTTTCATATGAGAGATGAATCACAGCTAAAGCCCGGGATGACGGAGGGACGGGGAAGGGAGGGGGGTGGTTTTATACAGGGAGGGTTAATGTTGGGACCACACCTATGGAGCATATTGCAAGGGTACAAGTCAAATCTATCAAGTATTGGACAGTATTTTTTAATCATGTCAAAGACCAAGAAAATGCTGAAGGAAGAAAAAGATTTTTTAATGGAGATTGGGAATTACCATCTCATCTTGTTTCTGCTAAAGATAAGATGATTTGCTTGCTTTGTATACTGCAGTATCAACATTGAGGAAATTCAGTGCTCATCAGCCTACTAACACTCATAAGGACCACAGTATTTTACATTAGAGCAAGAGGTGCAAAAGGTTATATTGTAGAAATTAAAAGATGAAAAGCAAAAGCAAAGATGATTCTTTCCAGCAGCAAGAAGACCTGAAAATAATGAAACTGAAGCAACTTATAAAGTAGCTCATATATTTGGGGAAAAAGGGAAGCCATTTTCCCTTTGTAGTGATGTAGAAATTGTAAAAGAATATATGGCCAAAATTGTATGATGCTTAGACCCTGTAAACGTTTCAAAGTACAAACAACTGCCTGATCTTTCAAGGAGAAATCATAACTGATTGGCAGCGTGAATTAGCCTTCAGCAATACTTCAAAATGAAAATATGTATTATTCAATCGCTTTTGATGAATCAACTGATACTACAGACTCAGCACAGGTCTTATACATCATTTGGGTTCTAACAGAAGGTTTTTATTGCTATGAAGAGTTACTTGCATTGGGCACACTTGAGAAAAGAACATGGGGATAGATATCTTCAAACAACTTTTAAGATAGATGTCGTGAAGTTGGACTGAATTTGGTAAATTTAGTGAGTGTAGTACAGATGGTGCATCTTCTATGACAGGAAAACACAAAGAGTTTATTGCACATATTAAAAAATATATACTAACAGATCCTTGGCTCGGCGCCTGTAGCTCAGTGAATAGGGCACCAGCCACATACGCCAAGGTTGGCAGGTTCAAGCCTGGCCTGGGCCTGCTAAACAACAATGACAACTGCAACCAAAAAATAGCCGGGCGTTGTGGCGGGTGCCTGTAGTTCTAGCTACTGGGGAAGCTGAGGCAAGGGGATTGCTTAAGCCCAGGAGTTTGAGGTTGCTGTGAGCTGTGATACCACCGCACTCTACCAAGGGTGACATAGACTCTGTCTCAAAAAACAAAACAAAAAAAAACTTAACAGATCCAGATGCTCTCATTTCTTTCATCGGATCATGCATCGGCAAAATCTCTATGCTGAAGCTATCATTTTAAGTGGCGCTTTGCAACAGTTATAAGCACTGTTAACTATATTCATACAAATGCAACACGGCCTTGTCAGCTTCATGACAGGCTAAAGTTGAAAGAGGAGATATTCAGTGTGGATTTACTGTATTATTCTAAAGTGCACTGGGGAATAAAAAAAATAAGTGCTTTGGCTCTGCAGGGACAGGTTTTAACCAAAATTTGATCCCTGCAAGAACAGATACAGTTTATGAAAGTAGGTTTTTATAGGAATGCATTGTTTCTGTGTCATAACATGTTAAATCCCAGCCACTTGACTATTTCTTTGCCAGGTAAAACTAAGTCTATATATGATATGTGGCAGAACATCCAAGCATTTTGAAAAATGGTATCTTTTTCCTAACTTTTTTTGGGGGAGTAAACTTTGGATAAAATACAAAGGTCATTGATGAGCAGAATGATATATGTGAGTCATCTGAGAAATACAGATTACAGGCGTGAGCCACCGCGCCTGGCCTCTCTATTTCTATCTTAATTAAAAACTCAGGAAAGACTTGGTCTTATAATAGGAGATTTTACCTTACCAGAGTGGTTGACAATATAAAATTACTTAGAGCGTTCTCTCAGGGGTTCTTAGTCTAAGGTAATAATTCCATATCTTGGCTATAAGGTAATAATTCTATAATAAGGTATAGTCTAAGGTAATAATTCTGTAAGCTTGGCTCAGGTATCTGATGCTTCAGTAGGACTGAAAAGCTATGCTTTCTCATTTTTAAAATCTTTTATGTTTTGGACTTCAGTTATCTCATCTGGAAAGTTAGAATGCTGAAATACCTATTAGTAAAGTTCATTCCAGTCTTAGAGCCCTGCTGTCAGTTACTTTTCAATTTCCAAATCTGCTCAAAGATTCTAACTTCCTTCAGTCTTTAGTAAAGAAAAAACTTCTGAACAATTTTCTAAATTACTGTGCAGAAGAAGCTAATTACGGATACGTAGAGCAATATAAAAGCATGTGAAATCACCTGCGAGCTTTCTGTACGAGATATCCCATTATCTGTTTTTTTGTGTATCGTGTTATTATTCTATGATGTTGAATAGAAAAATAACATTTCACATTTTAATTCAAGTATTATTAGATAAATGTGAGATGGTTTAAAGAACTGGATTCCAGTTCCCGTTCCAGTTTTTACCACTTCTAACTCTGTTCTATTGAATCAAATTCTTCACCTCCAACTCCTTGCTTCTTCATCTGAGAAGTACAGATAATTATAATATGCAAGATGACCTGCCATGAGATTTAAGTTAAATCCTGTGTGTGACACTTCCTCAGATTCTTGCTTAGAAAAAAAAAAAAAGCAATTCTATTCAGAAAGGATTGGGATGGACTTAAAGGAAATGACCAATTAAAGCAAATTGTTTTCTACCTGCTTAAGTAACAATGAATTGTGAAGAGTTTAGTTTGTAACTGTGGAATATTTTTTTTTTGATTGTTTTTGTTTGTTTGTTGTTGTTATTGCAGTTTTTGGCTGGGGCTGGGTTTGAACCCACCACCTCTGGTATGTGGGGCCGGCGCCCTACTTCTTGAGCCACAGGTACTACGGAATAACTGTGAAATATTTTAGTGCTTACTGAACCTGAATCCCTCTAGATTGACATTGAACTCCATGAACAACATTGACAGATTAGGAAGACTATAAACAGAGAAGTAAATTTAACAAAAGCGATTATGTTAGTAAATAAAACATATGTGAAAAGGTTGTACAAATTGTATAAGATGATGTATCATTTTCCCAACATGTTTTATACATGCAGCTGTAGTAAGAGACTCAGACTTTCAGTGTAGTATGTCCATGAAGTAATTCTAAGCATCGTGCTTTGAATTTATTATTATTTATTAATAATTCTATTCCAATCTCTAACTCATAGAAATAACTCTCAAAGATGAAATAAACCTTAGTAGGTCACTGAACCGCCTAACTTCAGTATGAATCTTTCTGATTTGCGTTCCCATCCAGCCATTGCTTGGATGACTTCAGTGATCAACCACTATCTTGCTTTGGCACTTGGTGAATGAAAAACTCATATTTTGAATGGAAAGCTGTCTTTCTAACCTTCAATGTACATTCATGCACTGATCTTGCAGACCAAATACTAATGTTTCCCACCGTGACTGTCCTTCAGATATCTTTACAGTCTATATAACCTGTATGCTCCATGATATCTCAATAAAGTCAGTTTTATAGTCTGTTTTTTTTTTCTCCAATAGAGAATGTGATAGTGGTGGTAAGTGGCCTTAAAAAATTACAGGAATTAGTCAGTCATAGCTGGAGTAGAGCAGATCTTCCCTAAATTCCATTTAAGAAATCTAGAAAACTTGACTCAAGTGGCTAAGGCGCCAGCCACATACACCTGAGCTGGCAAGTCTGAATCCAGCCTGGGCCCACCAAACAACAATGATGGCTGCAAACAAAAAAAAAGCTGAGCATTGTGGTGGGCGTCTATAGTCCCAGCTACTTGGGAGGCTGAGGCAGGAGAATCACTTGAGCCAGGAGTTGGAGGTTGCTGTGAGCTATGATGCCACAGCACTCTATCCAGGGGGACAGCTTGAGGCTCTGTCTCAAAAAAAAAAAAAAAAAAAAGAAAACTATTGATTCTCAATTCTTAGGTACTTTTCTCCTTGGAAAAAGGCTGTATTTTGTTTCTTTGGTTAATTTTGAGTTACATTAATTATTTAGTAACTGGGTTTTCAGGACATAGAATTTCATAGAACTAACTCATCTAGACATGGCGAATGCAGACTCCTTCTTAGGTGTACTTACCACGTGATGCCTCAATAAAATCAATACAATTTCTGAAATTTCATTTCATCTTCAGGAGTTTTAGAATATCCTTCCATTGAAGTTTTACTAAATGGGTTGTAATACTATAAATGCTTCACCAGATTACAGGTGACTTGAATTTTTTTTTTAAAGTTTACTTTTTTCCTTTTCTCCGTATAGTAAAGCTTTCTTTCCTGTAGGATTCTTTTTTCTAAGTGGGTGAACTATGTTTTCTCATGGGCTTATTTTTCTTAGAGACTTAGATGCGAACAGCTCTTGGGGATACGAGTCAAAAGAAGTTAATTAATAATATTGTTATAAAAGAATGTTGGTCCTGAACTTCCATTAATCATAATTAAAAAGTTTTAGAAGGTGCTTTATAGACTTGTTAAGGGCTCCTTGCTGATTTTCCTTTACTTTGGTGTATCCATTGAAAGGAAAAAGAATACTTAAAAAAAAAACTACAAAGAAAATAAAAATATAGAACACTTTAAATCCTTCCTAAGTTATTATTGTAATATTATAGAAACTATTCTCCAAGAGTTATTGGGAAGGTTGCTCATGCCTATAATCCCAATAGTTCGGGAGGCTGAGGCAGGAGGATCACTTGAGGCCATGAGTCTGAGACCAGCCTGAGAAACAAAGTAAGACCCCATTTCTATAAAAGAAAAAAATATTTTCCAACAATGAATATTCTAAAGTTTCAGATACAGTGTAACATCTCTGTTAATTGGCATGATTTTTTAAAAAGTTCTAGGTGAAAATATGGCTACAGTAAATTACATTATGCTTCCTTCTGTGTCCTGTCTCTGTTCAAAAAGATGAATCCTATACGGAATTCTCTTCTTCTGTATTCTCATGTCTCAGAGCTGTAAGCCTGCCATAAAATCCTGTTATATTCTATGATACATATTTTTAATAAAAAATCCTTCACAATTTTTTCTCTTAACTTAAAAAAACTCTTTCTCTTTCTTTTTTCTTTACCTTAACAGAATTTTGACTTTTACATGAGAACACCAGTTCCACTGAGGCTTTTTGAGTCAAAATGTGCAGCTTCCTTTTTATGCACCAGAGTGAGAGGAGTACATGGCTAAAGAGACAATAGAACAATAATATTTTTATATTGATATTTATTGTATTAATTATACATTATGTAATACACTATATGATGTATTTGTATTAATTATATATGATACATTTGCATGTTAAAACTAAATATTTTATTATCTTAGATTATGCAATTGCCTATGATATATTTATATTCATTTCATATATTATATATTACATTTTACATTTTATAATTGTCATTTTCCTATTTTTGCGATTTTGCTCCCAATTTTCTCTTTCAATCATAAATTATTTCTCTGATTTCTGAAACAACTTCTTTGAGACTCACAGTGTACAATTTTTTAAAAATTTTATGTTAATGTGGGGGTATAAACAACTAGGTTACAGTATTGGCATTTGTTAGGTAGAGTCCCTCTTACAGTTGTATCCCACGCCTAGAAGGTATGCAGCCCTTACATTGTGTCTGTGAAGTAGGAGGACCCCAATCCCTTCCCTCCTCCCCTCTGCCCCTTTCCTCATTCCTCCTCCCCCCCAACTTGAACTGAGCTGAGTTTTTCTCTTATGTGGGCATGTGTTAGATTGTCTACTAGCTTCATATTGGTATTGAGTACATTGAATATTTGATTTTCCATTCTTGTGATACTTTACTAAGAAGAACGTGTTTCAACTCCATCCAGGTAAAGTCTCCATCTTTTTTTCTTTGCAATTTTTGACTGGGGCCAGGTTTGAACCTACCACCTCCAGTATATGGGGCTGGCACCCTACTCTTTGAGCCACAGGCACCACCCTAAGTCTCCATATTTTTAATGGCTGAATAATATTCCATGGTATCCATATACAACAGTTTGTTAATTCATTCCTGGGTTGATGGGCATTTAGGTTGTTTCCCATCATGGCACTTGTAAATTGAGCCATGATAAACAATGTAGTGCAAATGTCTTTATGATAGAAAGAGTTTTTTCTTCTGGATATAAGCCTAGCAATGGGATTCTGGGATCAAATGGGAATTCTAATTTGAGTTATTTGAGGATTCTTTATACTTCTTTCCAAAGGGGCTGTATGACTTTGTAGTCTCACTAATACTGTAAAAGTGTTCCTCTCTCTCTCTGCACCCATGCCAGCATTGAAACTTTGAGACTTTGTCATGTAGGCTATTCTTACTAGGGTTAAGTAATATCTCAGGGTGGTTTTGATTTGCATTTCTCTGATGATCAGGAATGATGAGCATTTTTTCATGTTTGTTAGCCATTCATTTGTCTTCCTTAGAAAAGATTCTGTTCATGTCTCTAGCCCAGTGATTAATGGGATTGTTTGCTTTTTTTGTTGTTGATTAATTTGAGTTCTCCATAGGTCCTGGTTAGCAAACCTTTGTCAGATTTGTAATATGCAAATACCCTTTCCCATTCTGAAGATTGTCTATTTGCTTTAATTGTTGTGTCCTTAGCTGTTCAGAAGCTTTTCGGTTTAATTAAGTCTGATTTGTTTATTTTTGTTATTGTTACGATGGCCACAGATGTCTTCTTCATAAAATCTTCCCCCAAGCTAACATCCTCAAGAGTTTTCCTATACTTTCTTCTGGCATTTTTTATCAATTCATGTCTTAGATTTAAATATTTAATCCATCTTGAGTCAATTTTTGTAAGTGGTGAAAGGTGCAGGCCCAGTTTTAGTCTTTTACTTTGTTTTGTAGTGGAATGAGCACCTCCAAATGAAAGCTGACATGAAAACAAGAGCCTATGAGCAATATTCTAAAGTGTACCTCAAGTGACATTGTGGGGGATGTATTGTAAGGCCTACAATTTCTTTTTTTTTTTTTTTTTTTTTTTGAGACAGAGCCTCAAGCTATCCCCCTGGGTAGAGTGCCATGGCATCACAGCTCATAGCAACCTCCAACTCCTGGGCTCAAGCGAATCTCCTGCCTCCGCCTCCCAAGTAGCTGGGACCACAGGTGCCCGCCACAACGCCCGGCCATTTTTTGGTTGCAGCCATCATTGTTGTTTGGCTGGCCGGGCTGGGGATTCGAACCTGCCACCTTAGGTGTACATGGCTGGCGCCTTAGCCGATTGAGCCACAGGCGCCGAGCCAAAAGAGTTGGTCTTTCAAAAAAAAAAAAAATTGAAACTGAATAACCTGTAGCAGACTCAGAAAAAATAGATACAAATAATATTTAAATAAATGAAATTATAAATGAAAAAGGAAACATTACAAGTGATACCACAGAAATACAAATCACGAAAGACTACTATAAAAAACTGTATGCCAACAAATTCAATAACTTAGAAAAATATACAAATTTAGATAAATTCCTGGAGACATACAACCTACCAACATTGAATCACAAAGAATAGAAAATATAACCAAAACAACAAAAATAAGATGACTGAATTAGTAATCAAAAAACTCTTAACAAAGAAGAACACTGTGTCTTCGCTGGTGAATTCTAGCAAACATTTAAAGAAGAGTTAATGCCAATCCTTCCCAAAATGGAAAAGGAGGAGATATTTAAAAACTTACAAGGCTAGCATTTCTCTAATACCAAAGTCAGACACGGACACTACAAGAGAAGAAAGTTAAAGGCCAAAATCCCTGATGAACATGATTCAAAAATCCTCAATAAAATACAGAACAACCTCCATCGTTGACCACTTCCCTATATCAACCACCTCCTTAACTTGACCTAATTTTCATAGGTTAGACATGTACCACAAGTATGTATCAATACAGTAGGCCTTGTCCCTTATGTTAACTTCTTGTGTATGTTGACCAGTTTGTTACAGTCCCTTGAGTTGTCAACCTAAAAAGGTTCTCCTGTACTAGCAAGCCAAATTCAGTGGCATATTAAAAGGATGATATACCATGATCAAGTAGGAATAATCCTTGGAATGCAAGAATGTTCAACATACACAAATGAATAAATGTGATACACCACATTAACAAAATGAAGTATAAAACTCATACTATCTCAATATATGCAAAAAAGCATCTAACAAAATTCAAAGTCCTTTCATCATAAAAACTGTAAATAAATTAGGTATATGACGAATGTATGCCTCAGCATAATAAAGATTATATATAACAAGCCCACAGCTAACATCCTACTTAACAATGAAAAGCTAACACTATTCCTCAAAGGTCAAGAACAAGACAAAGATGCCCACTCTCACCACTTCTATTCAATACTGTATACTGGAAGCCCTAGCAAGAGTAATTAGTCAAGAAAACGAAATAAAATACATTCAAATTTAAAAGAAAAAAGTAAAATTGTCTCTGATTGCAGATAACAATATCTTATATATAGAAACCCTAAAGACTCCATCCAGAAACTGTTCGAACTATAATAAATAAATTCATAAAGTTTCAACATATAAAAATCACTAGCATATCTATACACTAACAACAATTATCTGAAAAAGAAATAAAGAAAACAATCCTGGCTTGGCACTATACCACAGTGGTGCCAGTAACACACACCGAGGGCAGCAGGTTCAAAACCAGCCTGGGCCAGCTAAACTACAATGACATCTGTAACAAAAAATAGCCAGGTGTTGTGGCAGGCTCCTGTAGTCCCAGCTACCTGGGAAGCTGAGGCAAGAGAATCACTTGAGCCCAAGAGTTTGAGGCTGTGTGAGCTGTGGGGCCATGGCACTCTACCAAGGATGACATAGTAAGACTCTGTGTCAAGAAAAAAAAAAAAAGAAAGAAAACAATCCTATTACAATAGCATCAAAAACAATACCTAGGAAAAATCTAACTGAAAAGGTAAAAGATCTATACATTGAAAACTATAAAACACTGAAGAAAGAAACTGAAGACAACACAAATAATTAAGAATGTCCCTTGCTCACAGAATAGAAAAACTTATACTATTAAAATATCCATGTACTGGTCAAAGAGATATACAGATTCAATGCAATCCTTATCAAAAGCCCAGTGATATATTTTCTAACTTTATTCAAATTAATGAGAGTACAATATTTAGGTTACATTGTTCTCACTTCCAGGGTAAAATTCCATTTGTAGAAGAGCTCCTCCCCCAGGGGACACGTAATACACCCTCACAATGTGCACATTAGGTGAAATCCCACCTCGTGCCCTCCCTCCTTCTGCCATACATCCTCCCTGCTCCCCCCACACACCGCCTGTTTCCCTCTACCCCCAGACTGAACTATAAGTATTTATTGTTCTTAGGAACATGTAATTGTTTACATATTGATTTCATGTTAGTATGGAGTACATTAAATATTTATCTTTCCATTTTTGCAATACTTTACTTAGAATGTATTTCAACTCGATCCAGGTAAATGTAAAAATGTAAAGTCTCCATCTTTTTTTTTTTTTTAATGCAGTTTTTGGCCGGGGCTGGGTTTGAACCCACCACTTCCAGCATATGGGGCCGGCGCCTTACTCCTTTGAGCCACAGGCACCGCCCAAGTCTCCATCTTTTTTAATGGCTGCATATTATTCCATTCCATATGTATGCATATTCCATACATACAGTTTGTTAATGGGTTGATGGGCACTTTGGCTGCTTCCACAACTTGGCAATTATGAATTGAGTCACAATAAACATTCTAGTGCAAATGTCTTTGTGGGAAAATCATTTATATTCTTCTGGTTAGGTATCTATTAATGAGATTGCAGGGTCAAAAGGAAAGTTTACATTTAGACTTTGAGGAGTCTCCATACTTCTCTCCAAAAGGGCTATATTAGTTTGCAATCCCAGCAGCAGCGTAGAAGTGCTTGTTTCTCTCCACATCCACACCAGCATCTGGTGTTTTGGGACTCTGTGATGTGGGCTAATATTGCTGGGGTTAGGTGATATCTTAAAGTGGTTTTGCTTTGCATTTCTCTAATGATTAAAGACAACAAGCATTTTTTCACATGCTTGTTGGCCATTTGTCTGTAATCCTCAGAAAAGTTTCTGTTCAAATCACTTGCTCACTTATAAAAAGGGTTGTATGCACTTTCCTTATTGTTTGAGTTCTCTATAGATTCTGGTTATCAGGCCTTTGTCAGATTCATAACATGCAAAAAATCTCCCATTCTGAGAGTTGTCAGTGTGCTTTGTTTATGGTACCCTTAGCTGTGCAAAAAGCTTTTTAGCTTGATTATGTCTCAGTTATTTATTTTTGTTGTTGCTGCAACTGCTAGCGGAATATTCCTTATAAAGTTTTTTCCCAGGCCAATATCTTCAAGTGTTTTCCCCACACTCTCTCCGAAAATTTTTATTGTTTTGTGTCTTAAATGGCGAGAGATGAGGGTCAAGTTTCAGTCTTCTGCATGTGGATAACCAGTTCTCCCAGCATCATTTGCTAAATAAGGATTCTTTGCCCATGGCATGTTTTTGTTAGGCTAATCAAAGATTAAATGACAATATGTGGCTGGGCTCATGTCTAGATTCTCTATCTATTCCATAGATGTGTGTCTTTATTTTTGTGCCAGTATCATGCTGTTTTGATCACTGCAGCCTTGTAATATAACCTGAAGTCTGGCAACATGATGCTTCCAGAGTTGTATTTATTTCTAAAATCTATATTTGCTATTCGGGTTTTTTTCTGGTTCCATATGAATCAAAGTACTATTTTTTCAAAATCTTTAAAGTATGACATTGGTGCTTTGATGGGAATTGCATTAAATCTATAAATTGCTTTGGGTAGTATGAACATTTCAACAATGTTGATTCTTCTCAGCCATAAGCATGGTATGTTCTTCCATTTGTTGACATCTTCTGCTATTTCCTTTCTCAAAGTTTCATAATTCTCTTTATAGAGATCTTTCATGTTTTTTATCATATTCCCAGGTATTTCATCTTCTTTGGTGCTGTTGTAAAGGGAATAGAGTCTTTGGTGCTGTTGTAAAGGGAATAGAGTCTTTGGTGCTGTTGTAAAAGGAACAGAGGCTTAACAATTGTTGGCATATACGAAGGCACTGATTTGTGCGTAATTATTATGTAACCGGAGACACTGCTATATACCTTGATCACTTCTAAGAGCTTTGTAGTTGAGTCGCTGGGGGTTTCCAGGGATAAGATCATGTCATCTGTGAAGAGGGAGAATTTGACTTCCTCTGCCCCCATGTGGATTCCTTTGCTCTCCTCTCGCCTGATTTTGATGGCTAGGACTTCCAACTCTATGTTAAATAGCAGTGGAGACAGTGGGCATCCTTGTCTGGTTACAGATTTAAGTGGTAATGCTTTCAGTTTTGCTCTATTCAATATGATATTGGCTGTGAGTTTGTTGTACATATGTTCTATCAGCTTAAGGGAATGTTCCTTCTAAGCCTATTTTCTTGAGTATTCTTATCATAAAAGGATGCTGGATATTGTCAAAAGCCTTTTCTGCATCAATTGAAAGAATCATATGGACCTTGTTTTTTATTCTATTTATGTGGTGTATTATATTTATAGATTTGTGTATGTTGAACTAACCCTGTGTCTCTGGGATAAAACACACTTGATCATGGTGTATAACCTTTTAAATGTGTTGTTGTCTTCTGCTTTCTAATATCTTGTTAAATATTTTTGCATAGTTTTTCATTAACGATATTGATCAATAGTTTTCTTTTTTTGTTGGGTTCTTTCCTGGTTTGGGGATCAGGGTGATACTTGCTTCATAGAATATGTTGGGGAGGAGTCCTTCTTTCTCTGTATTTTGGAAAAGTTTGTGCAGTATAGGAACTAGTTCCTCTTTGAAGGTTTGATAGAATTCTTGTGTGAAACCATCGATCCAGGGCTTTTCTTTTCTGTGAGATTTTGTATAATTGATGCTATTTCAGTAATTGATATTGGCCTATTCAATACTTCTAAATCTTTCTGGCTCAGTCTTGGAAAGCATCGTGCTTCCAGATATTGGTCCATTTTCAAATTTCCAGGAATAGAGCTTTTTGTAATAATTGTTGAGAATCTTTTGTATTTCTGTGGCAACTATTATTTCCCCTTTATCATTTCTGATTGTAATTATGAGAGATCTTATTTTTCTGTTTCTGGTTAGTCTAGCCAAGGGTTTATCAATTTATTAATGTTTTCAAAGAACCAAACTTTTTTAATGTTTTCAAACAAACTTTTTGTTTCACTGTTCTTCTGAATGATTCTTTTGTTTTTAATTTCATTTAGTTCTGCTCTAATTTTGGTTATTTCTTTCCTTCTGCTAGGTTTAGGATTAGATTGTTCTTCCTTTGCCAGTTGTTTAAGATGGCCCATTATGTTGCTGAGTTGCTCTCTTTCTGTTTTCTTGATGAAGGCATCTAATGCTATAAATTTCTCTCTAAGGACTGCCTTTGCAGTACCCCACAGGTTCTGATAGTTTGTGTCTTCATTATTGTTTTGTTCATGAAATCTAAGGATCTCCTTCTTGATTTTGTCTATGACCCAGCTATCATTGAGAATAAGGTCATGCTTTTATTTATGAAGATTCTGTTGCTGTTAAGTTCAACTTTTATTCCATAGTGGTCTGAAAAGATACAGTGGATAATTTCTATTATTTTGACTCTGTTGAGGTTAGCCTTGTGACCTAAGATATGATCAATTTTGGAAGATGATCCATGAGCTGATGAGAAGAATGTGTATTAGGTTTTCTTAGGATAAAGTGTTCTATAAATGTCTATTAGTCCATTTATTCTAGGGTCTTGTTTAAGTTCGTTATTTGTTTAGTTTCTGCTTAGAGGATCTGTACAATACTGCCAATGGGATGTTAAAATCTCCAACTATTATAGTGCAGGAAGATATCATATCATTCAGATCAGTTAGGGTTTGTTTTATAGAGAGAGGAGCATTCAGATAGGGTCCATACACATTAATTATAGAAATCTGTTCATATTGTGTGTTTCCCATAACCAGTATGAAGTGTCCATCTTTGTCTTTCATTATTTTTTTTGGTTTGAATCCCATTGTAACTGCATACAAGTTTGCAACCCATTTTTTTCTGCTTTCCATTTGCCTAGAATGCCATTGCCCATTCCTTCACCCTGAGGCTTGTTATATCTTTTAATGTAAAGTGTGTTTCTTGTAGGCAAAAGATATCTGGCCTGAGTTTTTGTATCCAGTCGACCAGCCAATGCCTCTTTAAAGGAGAGTTCAAACCATTTACATTAATTGAGAAAATTGATAGGTGTGGCAGAATTTTGGTCATCTTGTTTTTCAGAAGTCCAGAGCTTAATTTTATGCCTCTCACCATTGAGAAAGCTAGCCTTTGTTCTTTAATTTCTAGCTTACTTTGGTGGTGTACCCTCCTGTTGCTTGTTAAGAAGAATAGGTCTGAGTATTTTCTGTAGAGTTGGTTGAGTCATGGCAAATTTCCTCAGCATGTGGATATCAGTGAAGTATTTGATTTCTCCATCACAAATGAAACTCAGTTTAGGGCGGCACCCATAGCTCAGTGGGTAGGGCCACATATACTGAGGCTAGTGGGTTCAAACCTGGACCAGGTCAGCTAAAAACAACAAAGACATCTGCAACAAAAAAAATAGCTGGCGTTGTGGTGGGCATCTGTAGTCCCAGCTACTCAGGAAGCTGAGGCAAGAAAATAGCTTAAGCCCAAGAGTTGGAGGTTGCTATGAGCTGTGATGCCACAGCACTCTACCCAGGGCAACAGCTTGAGACTCTGTCTCAAAAAAAAAAAAAAAAGAAAGAAAGAAAAGAAAAGAAGAGAAACTCAGTTTAGCCGGGTATAGGATCCTGGACTAGAAATTGTTTTGTTTAAGAAGGTTGAAGGTCAATGACCAACCTTTTCTGGCTTGGAAAGTTTTGGCAGAAAGATCTAGTCATCCTTATAGTTTTCTCTTTGTGAGTAATACTTTTCTTATGCCTGGCTACTTACAAAAGTTTCTCCTTCATATTAACATTGGCAAAATTAGTTACAATGTATCTACAGGATCCTTTGGACTGAGTCATGCTGGGGTTGTGAAACTATCTACTATCTGAATTTCTGTGTCTTTGAATACTTGGGAAATTCACCACCATAATGTCTTGGAACAGAGAATTTGTACCTTTAGAACCATCTTCTTCTCCTACAGGAATCTATAATTCAGATGTTTGATTTCCTAGAATGATTCCATAACTCTCTAGGGAATATTCTGTTCTTTTTCTCCATTTAGCTATCTTTTTGAATGATTGGGATAGTTCAAAAGTCTTGTCTTCTTTATCTGGGACTCTTTCTTTGCACTGCTCAACTCTATTTCTTAGGGACTCAACTATATTTTCAAGCTCCTCAAATACCTTATTCAATTCCTTAAGCTGTTGTATCTTCTCATTATGTCCATATCCTTGGTGACTTTGTCTTTGAATTCAATGATTTCTTGAGATAACTTCTCAACTGTATTTTGTTTTTCCATTTCCATCTTTTCCTCCAGTCCTATTATCTTATTTGCCATCCATATTCTAAATCCTGTTTCTGACATTTCAGCAATTTCTCTATGGATAGGATTCTCTATTGTATTGTCTTTGACGTCCCCAGAAGGCACTGATCTGCTCTGATTTGTCATGCTGCCAGAGTTCTTCAGCTGATTCCTCCTCATGAGTATTTTCAACTTCTCCCTATTTTACTCTGTTTTAATATGTTAATTATGCTTTTTTAGTTGCGCTGAGAGGTTGTTTCTGATGAGTCCACTCCTCACTGTTGCAGTGCCACTGCTGCACTAACAATAGCAGAAAAGTGGTGAATCCACAGCCCTAGACAGTTTCTTCAGGGGCACAAGAATGAGAAGGTAGTACTGGCCCAGAGATCCAATCAAAGTCACTCTGCCAGTGCTGGTTCCACCTACCAAATCAAGCTCAGGAGGTTGCCAGCTGCCAGCGCTGGCTCAGAGCTCAGGAGAGGTGCTTATGCCCTGGGCACCATCTAGCCAAACAGTGCTAAGAGCTGCAGCTCTGTAGATGGCATTGGCCCAGAGCTCAGACAATGTCACTCAGGCACTAGGCACTACCTTCCCAGTCAAGGTTAGGGGGCTGCTACCAGGCAGCAGGCACAGGTATAATGTTCAGATAAGAGTCACTCAGGCATGGAGTACAGCCCACTCACTTGAGCTCAGACAGCCTCCGCCCAGTGGAAAGTGTTAATCGGAAGTTCAGTGCAAAGTTGCTTAAACCACGCCCTACCCACCCAATTGAGCTCAGGGTGCCTCCACCCAGTGGCAAGTGCTAATCCAAAGTTCAGTCCAAAGTTCCTTAAACCTCATCCTCACCCACCCAATTGGGCTCAGCAAGCCCCAACTGATGGAGGCCAAAAGTCCAAAGTTCAGTTCAAAGTCACATAAACCCTGGCCCTGCCCACCCAGTTGAGCTCAAAAAGCCCCACATGGTGGAGGGCAGAGATCCAAAGTTCAAAGAAGCTCAAAACTCAGCTCTGCCCACCCACTTGAGCTCAGAGAGCCCTGCCTGGAGGAGGCCAGAGGTCCAAAGTTCAGCCCCAAATCACTCAGACACCACCTGCCCATCCAATTAAGCTCAGAGAGCTGTGCCTGATAGAGGGGACAGATCCACAGTTCAATCACAAGTCAAAGTCAGTGATTAAAGCACTGGCCCCAGCCACTCAATGGAGCACAGAAGTTGTCCTAAAGGGCAGAAAAGAAGAGCTGCCCGAGAATTCCTGAGGAGCTGGAGAAGGGCAGTTCATCCTCTCCCCACAAAAGCTTGGACTACCATGCTACTGTTCTTACGCTGCAGCTTGGCAGCCAGCAGACTTCCCCAACTTTCCAGTGAGTCAAACACTCCGAACTCTACAGGGGGCAGTCCTTCCAACAACTAGAGCAGGGTAATGGCAATTTGGGTGCTCAGGATTGCAAGAAAAATATTTGGTCTTTTGTGCCAGACAGAATAGGGCCGTCTCAGTTGTGGGACCTCAATAATGAAGGAGGACTGAGACTTAGCAACTGCTCTCCCGTTGGATAAGGTCAGGAGACTTTTGAACCCAGTTCACTGGCTGACTGGTGGTCCACAGCGGAGCTCTTGCTTGGGGGGAGGGGTCTCCCTTCCTCTGGGAGCTGGGCTTGTAACTTGTTTTTCTTCCACTTTCTTGTTTCTGCCACTTGGTTCAACCAGGGTGATGTGTACCTCATGTAGTCCTCTCAGTGCAGAGCTCTTCTCATATGCTTTCCATCCACTTCAGTCCCAATATCTCCCTTTGGGTATGAGTCTCTAGCAATAGCTACTTCTAGCCTACCATCTTCCCACAATTCCCTCCTAGTCTCACACAATGATGTTTTTCACAGAGAAGGAAAAACCAAACATAAAATTTGTACAGAGACACAAAAGACCCAGAATTATTGAAGAATCTTGAGTAAAATCAGGAGGCACCACACTACTTCATTTCAAGATAAACTACAAAGCTATAGTAATCAAAATGACATTGTACTGGTATAAAAACAGACATAGAGCGGGTGGAGCAAGATGGCAGAGAAGAAAGATAGTTGAGTTGAACTCTCCTAGTACAACCGAGGAACAGGATTAAGCCAGGCTGTGCTTGGCACAGAGGCCTTGCCTGCAACTGTGGCTCAAGGTGCACAATGAGATAGCAAGGTACTGGATACAGTGCATGAACCAGAGCAGCAGAGTTCTGACACACTAGGCCAAGTTTGCGCGAGCAGGCGGGAGCAACTGGCTTTGCCATGGAGGTCCAGGATGGGTCCATTCTTTGGTTCTCTGGGAAAGCTACATACTGATTGGAAAGCCTGGAAGAGTGGAGGCACCCAAACAGCGTACAAAAGCCAGATTTGAGGACTGATTGGTGCAGATCTGCCACCAGTTTGGCTGTGGTAGAGATGGCCATATTGGGAAGATCTTGGCAGCCAGAGGGCAGTCACTGTGGGAAGGTCACTAGAAACCTTCCCACAGGAAGACAGTGTGAGGGCAGACCTCCTACAACGACACAGCCTTCTTAGTTCCACTTGCTGGGACTGAACCTTAAATTCTGACAGACTTAGGGACTCCCACAATCCACAGGAACAACTGTTAGAGGGCACAGTGAGACCTGCCACTGAAGGATTCTGGAGAGCTTTGAGATCTCAACCCAGTAGGGACTAAATGCTGAGGAAATAATCAAGCAATCACCATGGACAATCAAGCTGGGGAATAGGTCTATGCCTGGGAACTTGAAAAAGGTTACCAGCTGTGTTGTCCATTCCCTAAAACTACATCACCATCTGGTGTTCTAGCAATACATTGCAACACAAATATATTCCTACTAAAGTTGGACCCTTTGGTCATATATATTTATGTATATAATTTTTTAATATATGTATAATTGTTATTTCTTTTCTTTTTTTGTCTTTTTGTTTGTATTCTTTTTTCTTTTTTTCCCCCCCTTTTTGTTCCTTCATTTATTTGTTGCTGAGGTGGCTTATTTTTGTTATTTTATATTGATGTGTCTTGTTTCTAACTAATTGGTTTGGTTGGTTCTTAACTTCCATTTTTACGTTCATCAAGACCAAGGGCTCCTGTATTTTTTGGTTACAGTACTTTAGCCTCCTTTATTCCTTCTCCCTATTTCATCCCTCTACATTCTCTTTGGATAGAGACTCTTCTTTCTCATCTCCCACATAAATCACTTCTACAACAGCTTAAGATATCCCCTCCCTTTTTTTTTTTTTTTTTTTAGTCTTTCTCCTTTCTTTACTTGACTTTCCTCTCTCTCCTTTATTTGATACAAATGTATTTTTAATTTCCTTTATCTATTCCTATTTTATTCCTTTTTCTTTCTTTTTCGTTTTTTGCCAAGAGCTGGAATGACACAGCTGTGTTCAGGCAGGTAGGCCACAGCAATGGCTCAAGGTGGCTAAGAGACCTTTCTACCTTTAGCCCTAGGAAGAGAGTATTGGCAAGATCATGTAGTAGAATTTTTCTATTTTGTTTTCATCCTTACTTAATTTTTCCTTCTTGTTTTTTGTTTTTCTTCTCCCCCTATTTTTTGGGAAAGGAAGAGTCTGGCTCCACTCAGGCTGGTAAGTAGCACCTGATTTTAAGGAACCTACCTAGTCCAGCCCCTCAATATCCTTAAGTTACAGGCATGACCTTACCAATATGATGTCAATACCATTTCTTCAATCACTCTCATTCTCTCCTTCTGATCTCCTTCTCTCCTGTTCTTCAAGATTGTTTTTCTGTTACTCCCCTTATTTTTTCTTTTTCTTTTCATTTACTCTTTGTTTCTTTTTTCCTTTTTCTCTCTTTTCCTCTTGTTTCTCCCTGCTCGCTCTTTACCTTTCTCCTCATTTTGGCCTCAAGTGAACTCTGAGACAAGGTAATCTGAAGCAAAGAGGGCAGTGAGAAAAGGAGAACAAGGACGTAAATAAGAGGAAAGCACACATGAGGAGGAACCAGCTGAAAAATTCAAGCACCATGAAAAACCAAAATAGAGCAACTCCTCCAAGGGACCACAAGGCAACTTTTACAGACAACTCCTCCTAAAAAGAATTAATGGACTTGACTGAAAGGGAATTTAAAATATGGATGATTAAGACAATAAAGGGAATAGATGAGAAAATGGAAAGACAGAATCAAAAGTCTGACAAGAGATATGTAGAATACAGAAAGGATATGGTGGAGCTTAAGGAAATGAAGGAGACTATCAGGGACTGTAAAGATGCAAGAGAAAGTATCAAAAATAGATTAGAAGAAAGAACATCAGAGTTACAGGATAGTGTTTGAGTTAACCTACACAGTCAACAGAGGCAGAAAAGAAGAGAGAGAAAGAAGAACAGGCACTTAGAGAACTCCAAAACTCCATGAAACGTTCAAACACACAAATAATTGGAATCCCTGAAGGGGAAGAAGATTGTCCCAAAGGTATGGACGCCCTACTAGAGACTATTATAAATGAAAACTTACTAAGTTTTACTAAAGATCCCAACATACTCCTTTCAGATTGATATCAAATCCAGGGTCATCTCAGCTCTAATAGAGCTTCTCTAAGGCACATTGTAATAAACCTGTCCAAAGTTAAGATGAAGAAGAAAATTCTGCAAGCAGCTAGGAGTAAGCATGAACTAACCTACAGGGGCAGAGCCATTAGGATGACAACAGACTTTTTAACTGAAACCTTCCAACCCAGAAGAGCATGGTCATCCACCTTCAACTTCCTTAAACAAAATAATTTTCAGCCCAGAATTCTGTATCCTGCTTAACTAAGTTTCAAAATTGATGGAGAAATCAAATCTTTTACAGATATGTAAGCACCTAGGAAATTTACCACAAGACCAGGTCTACAGGAAATACTTAGACCTATCCTCAACACTGAATACCACAATAGACCACTACCAAAGTAATCACCTTGAAGCCAAAGGCCAAACTTAGTTTCCATAATGGGGCAAAGGATAAAACTACACAACAGACTTTCTCATAACAAGTTGAATACAATTCTTCATACGTATCAATGCATCAAAAGACTGAATTCTCCATTGAAGAGGCATAGGCTGGCTGATTGGATAAAAAAGCATGAGCCATCCATATGCTGTCTCTAGGAGACACACCTACCTCCTGAAGGGCAAATCAAGATTCAGGATTTAGGGCAGTGCCTGTGGCTCAGTGAGTAGGGCACCGGCCCCATATACCAAGAGTGGTGGGTTCAAACCTGGCCCTGGCCAAACTGCAACAAAAAAATAGCCGGGTGTTGTGGCAGGCACCTGTAGTCCCAGCTACTCGGGAGGCAGAGGCAAAAGAATCGCCTAAACCCAAGAGCTGGAGGTTGCTGTGAGCTGTGACGGTACAGCACTCTACTGAGGGTGACAAAGTGAGACTCTGTCTCTAAAAAAAAAAAAAAAAGACTCAGGGTTCGGAAATGGAAAATAGTATTTCAAGTAAATGGAAATCAGAAGAAAGGAGGGAAAGTGCCAAGAACACATACTAGGGAAAGAACAGTTTCTTCAACAAATGGTGCTGGGATTACATTAATGTACACAGCTATGATTTAATTTAAAAAAAAGGTGCTGGGAAAACTGAATATCCACATTCAGAAGAATGAAACTGGACCCTTATCTCACACCATATATAAGAATGAACTAAAAACTGGATTAAAGACTTAAATTTAAGACCTGAAACTGTAAAACTATAGTAGAAGAAAACATAGAGGAAAAGTTTCTTCACATCAGTCTGGGCATTAATTTTTTTGGATATGACCCCAAAACACAAGCAACAAAAGCAAACACAGATGAATGAGATTGCATCAAACTAAAAAGTTTCTGCACAGCAAAGGCAACAACAGAGTAAAGAGACAACCTATGAAATAGGAGAAAATATCTATAAATGTCACCTCTGGTAAGTGGTTAATTAATATCCAAAATATATAAGGAACTCAACAACTCAATAACAAGAAAACAATTCAATTAAAAAATGGACAAAGGACCTGAATAGACATAACTGATATATGAAAAAATGCTCAGTATTGTTAATAGTCAGGGTAATGCAAATAAAAACCACAAGAAGATAGTAATTCACACCTGTTAGACCATTATCAAAAAGACAAAAGTTAGCACCCGTAGCTCAGTGAGTAGGGCACCAGCCACATACACCGAAGCTGGTGGGTTCAAGCCCGGCCAGGGCCTGTTAAACAACAATGGCAACTACAACAACAACAACAAAAAAAAAAGCCAGGCATTGTGGTGGGCACCTGTAGTCCCAGCTACTCGGGAGGCTGAGGCAAGAGAATCGCTTAAGCCCAAGAGTTTGAAGAATATGAATGCTAATAAACATATGAAAAGATGTTGAAATCAATGACTAGGGAAATACAAATCAAAACCACAGTGAGATACAACTTCGTACCCACGAAGATGTCTAAAGTCAAAAAGACAATACAAGTGTTGAAGAGGATGTCAGAGAAAGCTAGACTCCTTACACCCTGCAGTGGGAATATAAAATGGTACAGCTGCTTTGGCAAATAGTCTGGCAGTTCCTCAAAAAGTTAAAGATACAGTTACCAAATGATCCAGCAATTCCACTTCTAGAGAAATGAAAACACAAGACCACACAAAAACTTGTACAGGAATGTTCACAGCAGCATTATCATGATACCCAAAAAGTAGAAACGATCCAAATGTTCATCAACTGATAAATGGATAAATAAAATATGGTATATCTATATAATTAAATATTTGGCCTTAAAAAGGAATGAAGTACTGATATACTGTAAAACATGGATGAAACTTTTTTTTTTTTT
>CAUYQV010083628.1:0-13088 GCA_963574575.1 Galagoides demidoff
TTAAAAATTACAATATGGCCGGGTGTTGTGGCGAGCACCTGTGGTCCCAGCTACTTGGGAGGCGAAGGCAGGAGACTGGCTTGAGCCCAGGAGTTGGAGGTTGCTATGAGCTGTGATGCCATGGCACTCTACCCAGGGGGATAGCTTGAGGCTCCGTCTCAAAAAAAAAAAAAAATTACAATAAAGGATTGACCTAATCAGTTAATTCGAAATCACAAAAGGAAGAAACCTTACATATATCTATACATCTACAAGGCTTGTAAAGTTTTGACATTTATTTCAATTATTTCTGCTGTAAAGATTCAATGTCCACCTGAGAACTTGCTGATTTTTATAATTTAAAGAACTTATTTTATAAAATTGTGAATTAAAAATGGCCATTTGGACCAGCAAAAAGATCCTAAGTAGATAAGGTTTCTCCATACCATGAAACTCTTAGAAGCAAAATATGCCTGTGTTCAACTTTCAAAATGTATGCTTTAAAGAGAAAAACAAAAATGAAGCAATTTCACTGTTAAGATGTAATTTTCTGGTAGGTATTTTATAGCTGTGTAGAACAGCTTCTCCAAGAAGGTGTAATCAAGTCTGAATCATTACGGATAGCTAAGAATAAAAGGAAGACCATGATGGAAGATTCTCATATGTGTTGCATTACAAAGAAAACATTAACCTATTTCAAAAGCGTTCAAAGTTAATAGTTTGTGTCTTTATTAATTAATAGGACAGAATTATCGCTTTGGGTTGTAGTAGTATTTCTTTTATTTTTCTTTTCAAAAATACTTAGGATCAATTTACTTTTATGGAAAACTGACAATTTATAAGCATACAAATTTGTGGAGCACAAAGAAATGTTATAATTTATGAATATAATTTAGAAAAATTAAATAAAGCTAGCTAAATATCCATTTCCTCTGATACTTAGCATTTTTTATAATAAAGATATTTGGACATTTATTCTTTTAGTACTTTTGAAATGTACAATGTTTTATTATTTACTATATTCACCATGTAGTGCAATAGAAGTGAAAAAAGAAGAAAAAAACATATTTCTCCTGCCTAAATGAAATTTTGTACCCTTTGACCACCATCTTTCCAATTCTCCCACTCTCTAGTCTCTGTGACCATTATTCTATCATGTTTCTATAAATTTGATTGTTTTAGATTTCATGCAGAAGTGAGAATATTCAGTATTTGTCTTTCTGTGCCTGACATTTTACTTAACACACTGTTCACCAATTTCTATCCATGTTGTTTAAAATGATGGAATTTCTTTCTTTTATGAGGCTGAATAACATTCCATTGTGTATATATACCACATTTTCTTTATTCATTCATTTGCTGATGGATGCTTAGGTTGATTCTGTAACTTGGCAATTATGACTAGTGCTACAATAACCAGTAATGAGATTGCTGGATCACCAGTTCCAGTTTTAGTTTTTTGAGAAATCTGTTTTCTGTAATAGTTGTACTAATTTACATTCCTATCAATGGTATACAAGGGTTCCTTTTTCTGGACATCCTCACCAACACTTGTTACCTTTTCTTGTTTTTTAATAAAAGACATTCTGGCAGGTGTGAGATAACACCTTCTTGTGGGTTTAATTAGCATTTTCTTAATGAGAAGCTATATTGAGCATTATATATTATATATATATATATACACACACACACACACATATATATGTATATAGGCTATTTGTACACCATACATGGTATACAGGACCTCAAAGTGTAAGACTTTGCTAAAAAATTAGATGCTGTTTAGAGCAGACAAAATATATGAACATATCCTAGGAATAAATTATATTTTGTGATAATAGCACTCAATTTGATTGCGTTAAATTAACTATTTTATCTATGGATTTATGCTCAGGATGGTTATTATTCTCTTTGGTTGATTCTAATTTATATGGATAAACTTCTTAATTATGTAGAAATCATGAGTATTTTGACAAAGTGACTGTAACAACAAGAATGAAAAATTGAATATTTTGAAGTATGTAGCTATAACACTGCTAATAAAACCTAAATGCTATTTCTTTCTGTAAGCATACTAGACAGCCAGAAAGTTGCTCTAACAACAGCACACTTTTGTCCTCTTTGGTAATGCTCTATGTTGTTGTCCTCAGTTGTGAAATGTCTGCTATCACCATCAGCCTGAGTTCAATGAGAGCAGGAATTGAGGCCATTGTGTTCAAACACTATATCCCTAAAAACCAGCACAGTATCAAGCATGCAAAGAGATGCTTAAGAATTATACTTAGAAAGAATTAGAATCCTCAAGCTCTTTGTTTTTCACAATATGTAGCAAATAAATTGGTGATGTTCTTAGTAATTATTGAGTATAAATTTTCCTTGAAGTATACCTAGAAAAAGAAAGGGGGAGGAAGCCTTGGTATGTTTCTTGGGTTTCTGGGGAATACTTGCATATATAATTAGTTATGATTTCTAATAAGAGATTTTATAAAACTTTTAAAAACTTTCTTAAGAGACCAATCATTTGCTTGTGTTGTGGCATTCTTATCCTTATTTTTTGGATAAAATCATTACATCTATACATAGGTTTGAAGACTTTTTAAAGCAAATAGTTGACTGTAACCAATGGGAATTTTTTAATGGATTAATTGCCTCCAAAGAATCACAGTTATGAGCATAAATGAGAACTCTGCTCCTCCACTGTTTGATTAAGTGTTCTGCATGACTTTTCCAAATTCACCAGCTTTAAAATATTCCCTCTGTCTGCAAATATGAATTTTCACTTATTTGGTAGGCAACAGATAGTACATCCTACTTGCTTATTCTGATAAGTTTGCCTCTTGGCTAGGAAATCAATTTTCTTTTTTCGAGTTCTGTATGTTCATCCAGCCTATATACATTTGGGGGTTAACCATAGTGTTTGCTAATAGGAGTGTACTTTAGATGCTTTGCACTGCAAATAGCCAGTGTATGTGAAACTATATTAACTGATATCAGATGAGTTCTACTTAAATTTGATGAATTAAGCTTATCTATTACATGCATTAGCCTTTAACAAATAAAGTCATCTTTATTCTTTCTTGGCTGTAGAAAAAATAAAAATCCAAAGACTACAGAGTAATTGATCTATTACATTGTGTCCTTGTTAATTAATCATCTCATTATATTATCCAGCATGTAATTTGATGAAACAGTGCAAGTAAATTATTCCCAGCAAAAATAACACAAGTTCCATCCTCTATTGCCTCTCTTATGATTTCTTTTGACAGATACAATTAAACAATTCAATCATCACTTATAAGAGATTACATTCAACAGAAAAAATCTCAAAATTCTGGATGACACAAAGGAAAGTTCTCAATAAAGATCTACAATGAAATATGTGATTTTTCTAAAAGAATTTCATCATGATTATTTCTGTCTATTTAAAAAAGTAAAATTAATTTAGTTTTTCTTTAAATTGGAAAATCTGGCTGCAGAAACATAAGCACAGGTCCATAATTAAGGTCACAAGGAAATGTCACTTCCTACTGACTATATAATTTAATTCAGATGCCATTATGACTTTTTCTTCCAATTTTGGAGATAATATTCCCCATACTATTGTTGATATCTTATAGTTAATGTTAATATCCTAAACCTGCTATTTTCTATGATAAAATGATACTATTATATGTAAATCTCAGCCTTCTCACAGTAACAAATTATAAGCTCTATTTTTCCTTTCTTTAGTCCCCCAGATTTGTTTATTTTTTTCTCAATTAGATTCCAAGTTGATTTCAGACTACCTTTCTATATTCCTTAAGGCTTTAGAGAATAATAAGGCAATTGCAAATTAATTTCTTCAGATTGCCATTTAGTTTAATTACATATTTTCACTGCTTATTTTGGTGTTTAAATATATTTGCGATTAATTTGGTTATAGATGCTACCAGAAAAAATGCACGGCATATGATTCAGTTTATAATGTAAAAAGTCTGCTTCCTTATGTCCTGATTTAAAAAAAAAAACAATAAAAGAATCAAGTGTAACAACGTATTTGTAGGGAGGAAAAAATGGAAGCAATAATTCTGCTTCATGCTTAATGGCTGAGTTCATTTTTAATTAATATTCATAGCATACTGTTAGGTATTTGATTCAAAAGAGAATTTGCTTTTATCTTTTATTCAGGTGTGCATTTGCAAGTATTAATTTTTTTTAAAAAGTCTCAAATATATAAAATAGAACTACTTTTGGCTTTTAATAAACTTTTTTCTGGGGAAATAATGCATTTAATAGGAATTCTATGGCATATAGTCATATTTGTCAAGTGAAATCAAAATATGAAATAAAATCTGACTTCTTCCCTGAGCTCTGATGGTCCTTGAATGAATTACTTAGAATTTCCAAGTAATCCCATAATGTCAACAGCGTATTATATAGAGAGAGTTTAATTTTGTTCAACTCTGACTCTGAAAACATAGTAATGTGTTCTTTGTACATATTGATATTGTCATATATTTTGAAAATGTTCAATAGCAAGTGGGATTGTTCTCATAAACTACATTTGATATACAGGTTTGGAATATATTTGGGGGGCACTTCAACAAAGAGTTTCTCTCATGAGGGTACAATCACATGTTGGCCATGCCCACAGTCATCTGAAAGCTTGGCTAAGTGGATACAAAATGACTGACTCTCATGACTGATGGTTTATGCCGGTTGTTGGCTGGAAGCTCAGCTGAGGCTGTCAACATTAGTACTTACATGTGTTCTCTCTGAAATGGGTGCCCCAGGTAGTTGGATTTTGTATGTGATGACTGGTTTCCCACAGAGTATATACTACAAGATAACCAGGTAGAAGATGCATGACATTTTCTGACCTTGATCCACAAGTGCTACAGCATCATTAGGCCATATTATTTTGGTTACAAGAGAGCTGCTATGTTGGCCTGGATTTAAGATGAGGAACCTAGGCCCCACCTTGTGATGGGAAAAGTGTTAAAGGTTTCACAGGAATGCCATGGGAGAATATGCTTATGTGAGTATTTTCACACTCTTCTAAACCAATAAACTCTTTCCAGATTTCTCCTTGATATTGCCATCAGCTAGAAGTCTTTGAGTAGCAAGGCTCAGCTAATGGTGTGCAGCATAACCAAGCTACAGAAGGGAGTGCATTGGCTTTCCCTTCATGGGTCAGGGTTTAGAGCACCTGGAAATTACCTGATGCCCTATATAAAGTCTTTTTAAATTTTATTTTAGTTGACCCATCCCTGGAGAGGCTATACCTAGATAGGTACTAGAAACCTCATCTTCTGGAAATCTAGAAAACTAGTGGGGAATGCATGACAAAGAAACAGGATGGCATGGAAAACCGGTTTGACCTAGTCATATTCAGAGTTTGACCACTATTATTAACATCTCCCTTTTCTTCAGTGATCAAGAGTAAAATAAATTTGGATGAGGAATGACTTTCATACCCTAATGACTGCACATTTTTCTTATTTGCTAGGGATACAAGAAGAAGAGAAGAAGAAAAAAATGTATGAAAAGCCATTCAGGTGTGTCCATTTTGTCTCTTAAATTAAATAATCTCTGAAACATCAGGGTTCCCAGGAGAAGAGGAGAGAGAAGGGATTGAGGAAGCCAATTTTAAGGAATACATTTCACTTATGTATGTTTTCAATTATTGAAAAGGACCAAAATTTGTTGAGGGACAATTTCAGGCATGATAATTCAGGGCTGCAAAATGACATAACTTAACATAAATACATAATAGATTTCAAAGTATCAAAGCAGCTCATTTATAATTCTTAATGATATTATTATCAAGAAAAAGAGCTGAAAATAATTTCTTTCTAGTAAAAGTCAGAGCTGTGTCAAATTTAAGATGTTAAGCCTGCTTAAATGATTATTTAAGATCACCAGAGTATTCCTGATTTGCTTGTCTTCCCTACCTATCAAAAACATAATAATAATGGGAAATCTTTACTGTATGTCTATTAAGTATTTAGCATTTTTAAATTATTTAATTGTTTTGTATAATGATACAAAAAAGCATATAAAATTGTGTTCAATTTACCTGAATACACACACGGACACACACACACAAGCACACAATTATTCAATCACAGTGAAGAAAGATGTTACTAGATTTTGCAGTGCATAGTTGGCAGTATGTCTGTTAGGTAAGATGTCCAGGCACCTGCCTCCCCTTTTTTACAAGAACCAGAGACAGATACTAGTTAAAGCAGTAAAGAAAGATTATATTCAGAAACTATTGCAACGGGGAAAAAGTGACTTCAACATAGAACTGAGCTCAATTCTAAATGCAAGGCCAATTGAGAATTTATAGCTAGACAGCAGGATGAAGGGGGTCAGTGGATGGAATATTTAGAGAAGAGAGGGGTAGGGGAATTCTTCCTAAATGGACTTAAGAGGATTCTTGCTGAAGGAAGGCCAGGTGATCAGATATCAAGGATGGTGGATTCTATCTAAAGAGGGGTTCTTGCTAAGAGTGGATTTGGAAGGGATATGCACAGACCACCCAAGGTCACAGGGAAGGCTCTAGAAGATCCTGCCTAAATTTTGCCTGAGAGAATTTTTGTCACTTCCTTCCCATCCTGTTTCCAATTCTATTTCAGCTTGGTGTTCTGTAAACTACAGATTCAGGCCATTCTGAACTGTGGCAAGCTAAAGAACTTAACAGATCTTCCCAGCTATAATAGCAAAACCAAGAGCCTTGGGAAAGCTGTTAAACATGCCTGTTCCTGTGGAGTTATCTCCAGTATTACCTTTGGCCATTTCAGCAGAATGCATATCCTACTGGGCAGTGTAATTTAGGAAATGCTACATACAGAAAAGAATAATTTCTATAAATAAATTTCATCATGCACTGGGGTCTGGAATTCTCCTATCAGAATTCTGCTCACTCCTAACACACACAACCATTCTGCCCACTCCTAGCATGCACACACACGTGTGCCTTTTAGTATTTAAGCACCAAGCCTCCATTTCATGTGCTTTATTCATTTGTGCTCCTATGTAACTTGTTTGAGCAAAGGGGCATGTGGCTAAAAATACAAATGAATTAAGTAGATTCTTGCAAACCACTGGGTGAAGTAAGGGCCCTCTCTGAAGCAACACCAATGCTCATTAAAATAGACTCTTGGAACTATGTAACAATTACTTTATGTGTATGTGTATAGAACTTTACAACTCTGAAAGGGTCACATAGTTGAGGCAGTGCCAACAAAGATCAAGGAAATGAGCTTTGGAACTAAGTCCAGTGGTTTCCAGCCAAGGACAATTAACACTCCCTTAGGCAGTATTTGAAACTGCCTGCGTACTTTGTTTCTATATTCCCTAGGCCTTTAATATGCTTCCCTGAGTATTTTCATGCTCTTCCATGTCAATAAACTCTTTCCAGATTTTCTTGGTACTGTGTACAATTGAAGCCTCAGGGAAGGGATGCTAAACCTGCCATTCTCAGGACTCCAAAGACCAGTAGGTCCGTAGTTGGACAGGTACTTCCTCACTGTTGCCGCTCCCCATTGTTCCTTACCCTCCTCCCCCAAATGCCAGTGTTGAAGTTCACTGGTATCTCCTACCCCTAGTCTTCCTTGACACGGTCATTAAATACACTGTAGTAGCTTCCTTTCAGCACCTAGTCTAACTTCACTTCTTCCTGCATTACTCCTGTCACAGTTCTTCATGACTTCAATATGCACTCATATGAAGCATCTACTATCACCACTTGGGTTATTGTACTCTCTTCACACTTAATCCAAAGGTGCATTCTTGCTCCTCCTCTCACTTGCTTGACCTGTGTCCATCTTGAACCACTAGGTTCACATCATCCTTAGGGCATCTCACTATCTTAGATTTCCTCTTCTGTTACTTGCTATTCTTATTCTATGATTCCTTTGATTCTTTTAATTATCTATTCTCCTCTCCCTAAATTTTAAATTGCTGTAGTGCCCCAGGGCTTAAACTCAAACTTTCTATCACCCACAATCCTTCTCCAGATAATTTCACTAGCCTAATGATTTTACCAACCATACTCTGAAGAAAACCAAAATTATATTTCCAGTCTAGGCTGCTTCTCTGAACTTAATATTCAGATAACCAGTTATCTACTCAATATTACTATTTTGATATTAATAGATGTCTTTATCATAATATGCCTCCAAATAACTAGCTTCATGAGTTTCCCCCTCAAATAATTCATTTTAAAGTCTTCCCATATCAGTAAATAGTAATCCTATTCTTGTATTTACTCAGGCCAAGAAATTGGAGCAAACTTCAATTCTTATTTTTTTATTGCATGCCCTATCTGATCCATTTGCAAGTTTGCCAAAGCAACCTATGAAATATAAACAAAATCCAACTACTTTTTCTACTACTGCTACACTGAAGCAGTCCACCAACATCTTTAGCCTAGAATGTCGCAAAGATTCTTTCCAAGCCTCTCTCTCTTCTTTTGTTTATGAAGTCTATTCTCAGCATAGACAGAGTGATTACTTAATTAAAATCATAGAATTATTATTTTTAAGAGATTGATTTTAATTTTTTTTACATGCTACTATACTTTATGGGTGAAATTGAATGTGCTAGAGTTGTATTCATAATCTTGAAAACTCAAGAATGTAAGACATCTCTATCTAGAATATCAAGGGCATATTCTATTTCCAGTTATTTCATTTAGTAGAAAACATAATGAGTCCCTATGTTTGTTGCATATCCTCATATTTAATGGGGGACACCAAAAAGTATGACAAAGTATGGCTCTGATATTCAAATATCTTGTAATCTACTTGGAAAACAAGTCATGTAGATAAATACTTGTAAGAACAAGACCAATTTAAATTTGAAAAGACATCATGTATCAACAACTAAACAAATGCTACAGAAAATAAGGATTATATGAATTCAGAGGCAAAAGGAATCTATCAGGCAAACTGGTTACATAAGTGTTAGAGATTTAGGCTTTAAAATAATCACATGACTACTTTCACAAGCAGCATGTGCTCTTGTGTGGCAAGGGCAGACAACCACCAACCAGACCTGGGATTAAATCCCATCTCTTTCACATCAAAAGAGTAATCTTGGCGGGGTGTGTGGCTCACACCTGTAATCCTAGAACATTGAGAGGCCAAAGCAGGAGGATTGCTTGAGCTTGGGAGTGAGACCCTGTCTCTACTAAAAATAGAAAAATCAGCTTGGTGTGGTGGTGAGTGCCTATAGTTCTAGCTACTAGAGAGGATTACTTGAGTTTGAGGTTGCTGTGATCCAGGGTGATGCCACAGTACTCTAGCCTGGGTGACAGAGTAAGACTCTGTCACACACACACACCAGTAATGTATCTACAGTAATCTTTACAGTTTATTTCTCCATACAGGGTCTATTTTTCTTCCTCATTCCCCCAGGAGGTGCAGTTTTAGGCTCCAAGCTCCTATGAGCCCTATTCCTTTCTAGAAACCAGTCTAACATTTCCCTATTTCTGATTAAAGCATTTTCCCAAGATCATTTAAGATTTTTGATTGAAGTATTATGTGACAAATATTTAATAAATGATGGCTATTATTTTTATTATTCATGCATAGAGCTATTCATCAATAACATTTTTCTCAGTTCCATGAGTAGCCTTAATGTTCTGCTTGAATTTTGCTTAAAAAAATAGAATAACATATTAAAGAACAAACTGCACAGCTCACTGCTAACCATAAGAGTTGGTTCCTCTGCCTCAATGTTAGAAACGCTGAAAAGTAGGTCATAGTTTTCTAAAAACAGTTGTTCTTTAAAAGTATAGCAAATATTAATTTTGTGCTGTATATAATATAAACCTTTTCTATTAACATTATTTTTTAAGAATTTAATAAAGAGATAATATTATTTCATAAACCAAGTATAGAGATGTACTTGCAGCAACAATATTTCAACAGCAATCAAACTGATGGGTATTTAAATAAAGTTTTCCTATCTATAATTCTTATATAACTAATATTTATGCTCCATATCTAAGAGTTTTCAACTACTACATTTTTGTAGTTAAGATTTTATTATTTTTACTTAAGCCTAGGATATCTTGCATACATTTCTATTGAATTGTAAGAAGTTTAAAAACCAAAGACAATGAAATTGATTTAGAGATAGGGAACTCCCTACACTCTAATTTATGAAAGCATTCTAGCAAAATACTAGGCAGCACAGAGTTATCCCAGGTCACAGGCTCAATTATTAATAACTATGTAATTAAAACAACAAAGAATAAATATTACAACAGCACGATATGTCCTAATTGATTCCTATATTTCTTAAGTGACAGGAATGTATCCATACCTTGTCTTTTTTATTTTGGAAATGGAAATGTATGTTATATATATATATATATATATAAAAGTCAGTTGCCTTTAAATCCATAAATGAAAAACACTAAACTTGGTTTAGCTTCTTGAGAGTGGACACTCCATCATATTCGTTTCTCATTTATTGCCTCACAAATTAATAATAAAATGTTGAAACAACAAATGTGATGATAATGATAATCATATTAATATTGGTTAATTTTTATAGAGTACTTTCTGTGTGTCAAGCACTGATTTGATTACTTTATAGGATTGCTAACTTTATTTAGCAGATGAGGAAACTAAAGTACAGAAAGGTTAAGTAAATTACCTGAAGCTGTGCACCTGAGTAGATTAGGATTTCAATCTAGGCCATCTATATCCATGGTCCATGCTGTAAAACACTCTTCCCCAATGTACTTAGCATACATTTGCTGAATTCCTACCTACATCTCCCTTTTGTCCTCTTCCATGTTTTACCATTGAGCACGTTTACTGAGGGAGGATGCATTTTACCTCTTTCCTTCATCTCTCCTGTCAGTTTGGATTTTAAATTCCCTTAAATCTTACAACTTCCCATGCAGTTTATCTCTCCCTGAACTTATTCATATCAGAAATTCCTCAACTTCTTTTGCAATTTCCATCTTAAATGTAATCAACTGTGGCATGAAGATGGTCACTGGAATCTTAAATGTCACTCAATTTGCATCAGATTACAGCAATCCATCCTCAGGCCCAAGAACTCTTAATGAACCTGTAAAGTGCTATCATTTCATTTGGCAAGTAGACAGATAAAGAGAGAGCAAATACCACCATGCATAGTAGTATAAACCAAAGACTTCATGATCATGGCTGTGGCCAACCCTATAAAAGAATAAAATCCTGTAGTTTTTGGCAGTATGGATTAAACTAGAGGATATTTTGTTAAGTGAAATACGCACAGAACAGAAATTTAAATGAAACATGGTCTCACTCATATGTGGAAGCTAAAAATAGGTTGATCTCATAGAAGTAAAACGTAGAAAGAGGATGCTACAGGCTGAGATGGGAAAAGGAAAGGGGATGACAGGGAGACATTTGTTAAAGGGTACAAAATTATAGCTCGGTAGGAGGACTCAGTTCTAGTGTTCTATGGCACTATAGGATGGTTATAGTTTTTTAATTTAAAAATAAAATTTTACTTAACAAATAAGCTAATGATAATCTTCATTCTCATTTCAGCCAATCATTCATTACTTACTAATTCATTTAACAAGTATAGCTTAAGTATCTATTATGTGAGCAGCACTGCTATTAGCACTTGGAAAATGATAGAGATGAATAAGACATAGCCCCTGCCCTAGGGGGTCTAGAATCTTTCCTAAAAGACAAGGAAGCAGATGATGTATTCAAGGATCTCTGGAAGCTCACAGAAGATAATATTTTTTAATTTAAAAATATTAATGAGACACACTTCTTGGGGGCAGGACACTATTAATAGAGGGACTCCACCCAGCAAACTGAAGCAGTATAACCTGGCTCATTGTACCCTCAATGACTCCCCAACAATAAAAAAAAAATAATTAATTAAATAAATAAATATAATAAAATATTAATTCTAGTTAAAATAATAAATTGTAGGACTTCACATAACTAAATGGAAGATAGTAAATGTTCCCAACACAAGAAATGATAAATGTTTGATATGATGAATATGCTAATGACCCTGATCTGATCATGACACATATTAAAACATTGCTATGTAGTCCATGAATATGTACAATTATGTTACCTAAAAAAGAAGAGGAAAGAAGAAGAAAAATGCATTTGAATTTATTTACAAGTGACTGAATTTTCAGCTGAAGCTTTGAGTTCTTTTAAGATCTATAGGGATGGCATTTTTTCTTCATTCACTGTTAAGTATAAGATGTGATTGGAAAAATATTTAGGATTCCATTTTGTCCCTCTAGGGAGAATGAAACTTTTCAGAAAGTTTAAAAATGTCTCCCAATTATTATTCTGTAAGCATTCCATAAAATATCAAGTATCAGGCTCACAGCTACATGGCAGTATTAACATTTAACTATATACCTCTTATAGCAAGATACAAACCTGATAATAGTCAAAGTTAATAAATTGATATTTACACTTTTCTTTCAGAAATTCTGAGTTATATGCTGCATATTTTCTACCTGACAATGATCCAAAGATTTTTTTGAAACCAGATATTAGAGA
Organism: Galagoides demidoff; assembly: GCA_963574575.1. Taxonomy (NCBI): domain Eukaryota; kingdom Metazoa; phylum Chordata; class Mammalia; order Primates; family Galagidae; genus Galagoides; species Galagoides demidoff. The sequence goes on from CAUYQV010083628.1 coordinate 12,516, forward strand.
ACTTCTTTCTGTTGACACTGAGAGAAATCTCACTGATGTAGATTTTAAACCCCAAATACACCTAGAAAATGCAAAGCAACATTAGGAAGACAAGTGATTTCTCTAGAGGCAATAAACATGTCTGATGTTGCTAAAGGTAATAAATGAACTATGGAGAAAAGGTTTCACCCAAAGATCACAGATAAAGAATAGCAATATTACCTTGCAAAACTTTACTTATTTTAGCTGCTCTATATTGTTTTACCTTTCCGTTGTTCAAAAAAAAAATTAATTACAGTGGAGCCCTAGACTACGGGGAAAGGGGAGGGGGGAGGGGAGGGGGGAGGATGGGTGAAGAGAATGATATTGTAGGGATCACGCCTATAATTTATCCTATTAGGGTACATGTGAATTTGTCTAAAGGATGAATATAAATGTCTTAACACAACAATTATGAGAAAGACATGATGGCTATGTTAGCCAGTTGGATGAGAGTTTTCCAAACTGCATATGGAAGCAACACACTGTATCCTATGATAGAATTAATGTACAAAATTATGATCTAATAAAAGAAAAAAAGAATACAAAATAAGC
>CAUYQV010083634.1:0-26702 GCA_963574575.1 Galagoides demidoff
CACCTGTGGTCCCAGCTACTTGGGAGGCAGAGGCAGGAGACTCGCTTGAGCCCAGGAGTTGGAGGTTGCTATGAGCTGTGATGCCATGGCACTCTACCCAGGGGGATAGCTTGAGGCTCCGTCTCAAAAAAAAAAAAAAGACCAGCCTGCGCAAGAGTGAGACCCCCATCTCTATTAAAAATAGAAAAATTAACTGGGTGTTGTGGCAGATGCCTGTAGTCCCAGCTACCTGAGAGGCCAAGGCAAGAAGATCACTTGAGCCCAGGAGTTTGAGGTTGCTGTGAGCATGGTTGCTATGGGCCATGACACTCTACCCAGGACTACAGAGTAAGACTTGTTGCAAAAATAAATAAATAAATAAATTACTGGGCATAGAGGCCCACACTTGTAGTTCCAGAGATTCAGGAATTCAGGAGCCTGAGGCAGGACTATCACTTGAGGCCAGAAGTTTGAGGTTGCCGTGAGCTACTGCTGTTAGGTGCTGTGAACCACTGCACTTTAGCCTGGGCAACCAAGTAAGACTCCGTCTCCAAAAAAAAAGGGGGGGGGCACCCAGCGGTGGCAGGTTAAACCCAGCCCGGCCAAAAACTGGAGAAAAAAAAAGGCCATGCTTGGTGGCAGCTCACGCCTATAATCCTAGTACTCTGGGAAGCCGAGGTGAGTGGATTGCCTGAGCTCACAGGTTTGAAACCAGCCTAAGCAAGAACGAGACCCCATCTCTAAAATAGCTGAGTGTTGTGGCAGGTGCCTATAGTCCCAGCTACTTGGGAAGCTGAGGCAAGAGAATCACTTGAGGCAAGAGAATCACTTAAGCCCAAGAGTTTGAGGTTGCTGTGAGCTGTGATGCCACAGCACTCTACCGAGGGTGACGTAATGAGACTCTGTTTAAAAAAAAATACAAAAATTAGCCAGGCATGGTGGCATGAGCTTGTAGACCCACCTACTCAGGAAGCTGAGGCAGGAAGATCACTTGAGCCCAAGAGTTTGAGGTTGCTGTGAGCTATGATGTCACAGCACTCTACTGAGGGTGACATAATAAGACTCTGTTTCAAAAAAAAAAATACAAAAATTAGCCAGGCATGGTGGCATGAGCTTGTAGACCCTCCTACTCAGGAGGCTGAGGCAGGAGGATCACTTGAGCGAAGGAGTTTGAGGTTGCTATGAGCTATGATGGTGCCACTCACTGTACTCTAGCCTGGGCAACAGAGGGAGACCTTGTCTCAAAAAAGAAAAGAGAGTACACAACTATAAGAGGGACTTTATCTAACAAATGCAATTAGTATAACCTAATTCTTTGTACCTTCAATGAATCCCAAACAATAAAAAAAAAAGAGAAAATAAGGGTGGCACCTGTGGTTCAGTGGGTGGGGCGTTAGTCCCATGTACCAAGGGTGGTGGGTTCAAACTGAGCCCCGGCCAAACTGCAGCAAAAAAATAGCTGGCCGTTGTGATGGGTGCCTATAGTCCCACCTACTCAGAAGGCTGAGGCAAGAGGATTGCCTAAGCCCAGGAGTTGAAAGTTGTTGTAAGCTATGATACCACAGCACTCTGCCAGGGGTAATAAAGTAAAACTCTGTCTCTAAAAAAGAGAGAGAGAGAGAGGCAAAGAGAGACTATACATATAGAGAAGAGTAGAAGATGTGAAGATGGAGGCAGAAATTGGAATGATGGTGTCACAAGGAAAGGAAAGGAGCAGCCACTAGAAACTGAAAGAGGAAAAGATCAGATTCTCCCCACTAATGACTCCAGAGCACTTTGATTTTGGTCCAGTGAAAGAGATCTTGAATCTCTGGCCTCCAGAAATATGAAAGAATAAGTTTCTGTGGTTTTAAGATATGAGGTTGTGGTAATTTTCTACAGCAGCCTTGAGAAATTAACAACACTTATATTGGAGATTCAGTCTTTAACAAAATCCAGAAGTCCACAGCCTAAGTGGGAAAAGAGAAGTAAACAGCGAGTGCATAGGAGCACACAGAAGGGAGGCACCGTGCCAGAACTGGGGAGTGGAAAGGTAAGAGAGAGAACTTAGCCAGATAAGGGGCTAGAGCAGGAAGGGCATTCCAAGCAGAGGAAAGAACATGAGTACACTTCCTCCAGGAAACTGCCCACATTTGGGATGGCAGGTATGTGGGGAAGAAATCAACCCTTCCACCCTTCACTGGCAATAGACCCCAGTCAGAGAAAACTAGACTGCCAATACTGGAAAAAAGCCTTAGAGACCAACCAATTAATCTTGCCATTTTACACACAGAGAAACTGAGGCCCACAGAAAATCAGTCCATCCAGGGAATAAGCTAAAACCAGATGGCTGCACTCTGGTGTCTCTGTTGAGCCTGGGTGTCCCATGTCTGAGGGTCTCAGAGATGCTACCAGGAGGGCCCTTAGCAATGTACTTCCAAAAAGCACTGACCCTGTGGTTTCCAAACAAAGAGGATGCTATTTGCATATTATTTGCATACTGCTAATTAGATGAGAGGCAGATTCATTCAGGCCCTTCCCTTCATGTCTCCCTGTCCTATCTCACTCACATCGAGTTGCTCTGCCTCATACATCTCTTGACCTCAGCAACTTCTCCCAGAATTCCAGCTCAGGCCTCACCCCTCAAGTCCTCTTACCAGCTCAATACCTACTATATTACAAATTTGTTTCTACCTGGAAAAATTGCCTTCTGGGTCCTTAGTGTATCTATTCTGGGTGGCGAATCTTAGAGCAGGTTACAGTGGAAAGAGAGGTAATGGGCTGTCCAGCTTGAGATTTTTTTCTGGGAATGAGGACAAGTGAGCTCCATCTCTGGTAGCCCAGGGGCCATCTAAATGGGGCTGTGGGTGTGGGGGAGGAGGGTGTTCCTTTGGGATCTGGTGGGCAGGTGCCAGCTGCCTGCCCCAGGCCTGCCCCAAGCCTCTTGGCTGGCAGCCATAGCAGCCCCTGGAGGAGTTGGCTTCTTTTTTAAGGGAGGGGGAATCTTGGGGAAGGTCTGGAAGCATCCCTTGGCCTGACAGCCTAATATGGGCAAACTTGATGTTACCATATGAGTTAATATGGATCCTCCACTGAAGACAGCACACCCAGATTCTCTGGGCTGCTATCAACCCAGAAAATTATGAGGCACTATGCTAAACTATGCATGGTGTTTCCTTGAGGGTAGTCAATGTTTCCTGATACTGAGGGGCCATCTAACTCTTGGAGATAGGTAAGGAAAGGGCATCACGGCTCGGCGCCTGTGGCTCAATCGGCTAAGGCGCCAGCCACATACACCTAAGGTGGCGGGTTCGAATCCCCAACCCGAGCCCGCCAAACAACAATGATGGCTGCAACCAAAAAATGGCCGGGTGTTGTGGCGGGCGCCTGTGGTCCCAGCTACTTGGGAGGCAGAGGCAGGAGACTCGTTTGAGCCCGGGAGTTGGAGGTTGCTACGAGCTGTGATGCCATGGCACTCTACCCAGGGGGATAGCTTGAGGCTCCGTCTCAAAAAAAAAAAAAAAAAAAAGCCATGTGCCGAGTGCTGAGACACCACCCCAGGGAGCAGACCGGCAAGGACACTGCCCCACGGCCTGACCTTCTTCTTGCTCAGCGGTTCTCAACCTGCAGGTCGCCACCCACAGGAACTGTATTAAAGGGTTGTGGCATTAGGAAGCTTGAGAATCACTGCCCTTGCCCCTTCAGGCTCCTGGTTGCTATATGATAGTGGACAGGTTGCCTTTTCCCTCTCTGCCTCAGTTTCCCTGGCTTTAAAATGAGGAGACTAGACGCTGATTTCAGGGTTGCTTCCAGCTCCAGAGTTGTTTAGCTGTGACTTCCTCCCAGGGGCCAGAGGACTTGCCTCCCAGCTCGTGGCAGCCATGTTGGGGGGACAGCAGGATTGCAGGGCTGCCACCCTTAACTGTTTGCTGACATTTTGGTGTCTGCTCAGTACCAGTGGTTCAGCATCTTGAATTTTACCCTTAAGTATTTCTGCTTCACACACTTGAAGACACAGAACAGTCACCTGCATTCCTCACAAGCCCCTGAAAGTTTGCTGATGCATGGGGAGGACTGATTGGAGGGGCTAGGAATCTGTGCGGGAAATCCAGGAGAAAGAGAGGGTGGCTTGGAATAGGGTGATGACAGGAAAGGAGACGATCCAGTGGGAGGGTTATCAGTCACCTATTGACACAATAATGCTCTGTGACAATCCCAAAGCTTAGTGGTACAAATTAACAAACATATATTTCACTCACGAGTCTATAGGTGATGACTTAGCCTGGGCTTGGGTGGACAGTGCTTCTGATCTTGTCAGGACTGGCTTACACGTCCAAGGGTTGGCCTGACTGTAGGTTGATCTGGGATGGCCTCAGATGGGGACAACTGAGTTCTGTGACCCCTTTGTCAATCATCCTCCTGTGGGTTGCCCTGGGCACATTCACACTGTGGTGAGGAGGAGCAATAGAGGGCAAGTGAAATACAAGAGCTTCGTGTTTGCTAACATCTCATTGGCCGAAGCAAGTCACATGATTGAGTTCGGTCACACAACCAAGGGCTTCCGTGCTGGGGAGGATACTGGGGCCATTCCTGCTTCTGCTGTAAGCAAGAATGCTGAGGGCAGGGAGGCATGACCACAAATACAACCACACCACACTGTCCTGCAGTAAGATTTTTCCACTTAACAGCACACTGGGGTTTTAATTCCCTATTAGTTCAGGCTCACTTTTTTCCATAGCTGCCTACTAACTTCAATCTTTACAACCAGCTGGCATCATCGCCATAGTATACATCACATGAAAAGCCATGAAGTAACTTGCCCAAGGACACACAACTACGGTCGGTCAGCAGAAACTGGATCTTTTCTTGGCCACCACACTCACATTTCTTCATGTCTTTCCCCAGAATCAGTCCAGGGCCAGTTTGAGCAATTCCCAAGACTAGTGGTACTTACTTAAGTTTTAGAAAGATTGGGTTTCAGAGTCAAGTTCTTCCCACCTTCTGATCTCAAAAATCACAGAGCAATGTTTTCCTTGCTGCTGAAAACAGCTTTGCTGTTTGGAGTGAGTTGAGAAGGGCTTTCTGGATCCACAAGAATCCAGAAGGGGTGGGTGACTCTGTGGCCCTCGCCTGCAGCTGGGTGGTTTTGGGCAAATCAATCAAGCCCTCTGGACTCGGGTTTCCCCGTCAGTGAATTGTGGACCTTCATTCCAAGGAAACACAGAAAACTTGCCGCAGAGCCTATTGAAACTTGGAAGAGAGTCCCACTTGCTTGCTTAGGACCGTGTCCAGGAATGTGAGAACTAGACTTCCAGTGTGGGTCTTCCTGGGTCTCTTTGGTTTCACTTTCCTCTTCTGCAAGTTGGGGGAAAAGTATCCACCCCCGAGGACCGGTGAGCTCATGGAGGGAGAGGACGTGACACAGACTTGGCACCCTGCATGTGTCCAGGGAATTGTAGCAATCAGCTAAATGCTATTCCTCCAGCTGGCCGACCAGCTATTAGGCTGGAAGGCCCCTTAGAGAGTCTCGGTCTCGCTTTGCATTTAGGGAAACTGAGGCTTAGGATGGCAAGAATTTTTCTGAGGCCTAGAGAATTCATGACACTGCTGGAGCTGACACAGGTCTCCTAAATCTCAGCCCCACTGGACCCCATTGAGGGATGCTGAGAAAGATGTGAGCTGCAAACACGACCTTGTTTGCACCATGTGCTGTGCTCAGCTGTCTCATGTGAGATTTCATTTAATTCTGATAACACCCTATGAATGGATGCTATTGTTCCCACCCTTTGATAGGGAAGGAAACTGAGGCTTTGAAACCTCAAGCAGTGGAACCCGCAGTTCCTACAGTAGGTTAATTGAAAATCTCTGCTTTCTCTGCACTGGATAAAATCCATCAGAAGGCAAGTGAGTGAGGATGATGTCATTAGAATCCACACTAAATGAAATGAAAAAGGAACTAAGTCATTCTCGAGTGTCAGCACTTGAACTGTTATTGGCAACAAATGGCTTGGGACATAATTCACAGCCAAGGGTACCAGGGTGGGCCTTAGTCATCACCTGTTTAAATCAGAAATGATGTTGACATCCCTGGAGTCTCAGAGTCATGTAGGTGGCCAAGGTCATGTAAATGGGGGCTTTGTAAAAGATTGGGGGCAAATAGAAAGCCATGCAGACTCTGAGATGACCTTGCTATGTGACATCAGGGGAGTAACTTGACTTTCCCGAGTCTCACTTTCCTCACTTATGAAATGAATGGGGTTGGACCAGAAAATATATAAGTCCTTTTTGACTCTATTACTTAGGACAGGATACCTTCTATTCTGGTTAAGGGAGTGGGCCCTAGAATCTGAAAGATCTAGATTTAAGTTCTCATGAAGAAGCCAGCCCCTAAGAAGTTTGAGCAAAACAAAGCAAGACAAAAAATGGGGGAGAGGAGTAATAACATATTGACCAAAGTAATTTTACATATTGGCATATGTTCAGCTTCAGGAATGGATTGATCCAGGTGCTCAAGTGAGATTATCAGAGCTTTTCTCTGCCTCTCCACCTTCTGACAGTTGCCATTTTGGCATTATCCTTACCCCCGACAGGTGCATGTAGGTTTGCATGTTGGCAAGATGATGCTATGGTTTCAGGTTGTAATTCTGTCACCTTTTTAACTCCAGAGAGTACAAATGTCCATCTGTTTCATTGTCTCTGATTGGGTTATGGGCACTTTCTTAGCCAATCATTGTGGCTGACAGGATGGGAGAAGTAATGAACCTAAGCCAGCCTTTCCATGTGGGTGACAACAGGATGGGCTTTTCCAAAGGGAAATAGTAATATTGTTACTGAAGAAGAGATGAATGGATGTTAGGGAGGTAAAAGCCTTCACCTTAGAAAGTGACAGCCTGTCTGAGACTTCATCTTTCCTTATGGAAGGTGAGCATAATCCTTGCCTGTTTATTGCTCACCTAAAATCAACATATTCCCCTCATTTTCTCTTTTTCTTTGCAATTAGGCAGAACATGTGCCTTTCCAGCCAAGAGTGATGCATGCAATAGTGATGGGAATTCTTTATGTACATCTTCTCTTTCTATAGCGAACATGAAACTGAGATAGTACTGACATAGTAGGACCATGGGATGGACTTAGATTCAATCACTGAGTCACTGCATGGAGGGCAGCTACCCTGGAGAGCAATTGGCCTTAAATAGGACTGAGTAGGAAATGAACCTTTTTGTATTAAGCCACTGAGATTTACAGACCTGTTTGTTATTGCAGCAGAACTTAACGTGTCCCAATGTTTTGTGACTTTCTTTATTCATGGGCATCCTTCCATACCTTGATATGCAGACTCAACTCATTCTTTTACATATCTTTATGATATGGTAGAGCAGCGGTTCTCAACCTGTGGGTTGTGACCCCTTTGGGAGTCAAATGACCCTTTCACAGGGTTTGCCTAAAAACATCACATACACCCCGTACAAATACGGGTGTATGAAAATAATTTTATGGTTGGAGGTCACCACAACATGAAGGGTCATGGCATTAGGAAAGTTGAGAACCACTGTTCTAGAGTATGGATATACCTTGATCTATTTAATGTCCTGGCATTAAAGGGTCATGGCATTAGGAAAGTTGAGAACCACTGTTCTAGAGTATGGATATACCTTGATCTATTTAGCCAGTCACCTTTAGATTATTCTTGGATTACTGCTAAGTTACACTGTTACGAACAATGGTGTTTTAACAACACCCCAGAATCCTTGTACATCCTTTTACATCTTCGTGCACATTGATCTCTACCAGTGGCATCACTTGGTCCAGATCTAATATTTCTATAGATATTAACAAATGACCTGCCAAGAAATTAATACTGGCTTTGACTCCACCATCAATTTTTGAGAGAGCCTGTTTGCTCCACCTTCGTTAAGGAAGAATATTATTAATCTTTTCATTGTTGTCAATGTGATAGACAGAACATGGTGTCTTATTTCAATTTGTGTTTCATAGCAAGTCTTTTGTGGGGTTGGATTTTTCACACATCTTGCCAGCTTCATCCTACTTGTTTGAGAGAGAAGGAGATTGGACTCAGAGACAGACACTAGAGGGAGAGAGTCACATACATGGACACAAAGCAAGGCAGTGAGAGAGACCAGAGTAATGACAGACGCTGACACAGTTAGAGAGACGATTCAGAGACCCTTCCATGGTGGAGCAAGAGAGATTCAAACCTATGGGAAGAGGTGGTGGTGGGGGCAAGCGGGAGGGGGGGGCAGAGAGAAAGCGAGAGAGCGGCACCCATTCTCTGCTTCTTTCCAGATTCACACCCCAGATCCCTGTCAGTTTCACTGAAACAGGGCTCAGATCCTGGAGTTGGCCCCCATCACCTCTCTGGCTGATAGCTGGGGGCACCAGCCAGCATGTGGGCCGAGACTGGGGCTAGGGAGGGCTTGTTGGCTCTGTTCCTGTTGGCCTGAAGCCATGAGCCTGGCTTGTTTGTATAGTTCTTCATGCTTCATCCCCATATCTTGGTGTTTTTGGCTCTGAACTAGTCCCCTCCCAGCCAGGGAGGAGATAACTCCACTCAATCCAGGCCTCTGGGGCACTGGGAAGGATGTCAGGAAATAGCCGGAGCATTACGCACCTCCCCACCCTCTGCCGTCCAATCTCATTTTCATAAAGTGTGGAAAAAGAACGAGGTTGCCGAGGGAGGCTTGAACATTTGGAATTGCTTCCTATTTTCTGCCTGAATCAATCGTTTTCTCTGCGATGTCGTCTCTGGGCCTGTTGAACCCTGTTCCTGGCGGGCATGTGGACTGCGTGTCTACACACGTCTGTGTACTTGTAGGCTATGTGCTTAATGAGCCAATCAACAAACCTAGGAGAACCCAGGAGACTTCTTTTTTTTCTTTCACTCTTGCATCCTCCCAAGAAAGATAGGAGTCAGCCTTAGATGCCTCTTCTTCCCAGAAGCCTTCCCAGATGCCGCGAGGAACTGCTTTGTCTCATTTATATCCACACCTACCATGTTGAACGTAAGATCCAGCACTTAGTAGGAATGAATTGATGGGATTGGGGCTAACACTTTTAATTAGAGAACTGAGAACAACTATGGTCCAGACAGGGCAAGGGACTTGCTTGAGGTCCTACACCATGTCAGGGGCTCAGGGAAGAGCACAGAGCCCAGTGTTACTGGTCCTCAGTACAGTTTATTTTAGGTCTCCAGGCAAGATAGTCGAAGAGACTGACCATGACTAATCAATGTAACCTTTTTTTTTTAAAATTACTTCTCTGAAGAAGGGGCCACTATTTCTCCCATATTATTGGTGAAGAAACTGAGGTTCTGAGTGGTTAGTGTCAGCTCAGGTCATTTTATGGGAGATCCAGGGTTGTTTGAACCTTGAGGCAGCGGCTTCCAAAGCCTGGTACTCTAGTTCAGTAGCACACAGAGGGCTAGAGAGGGCCGAGCCAGAAACTCTGAGTAGGATTCCCTTGCTTTTTAGGCTCTACCGAGGAAAAAATCAATAATATTCACCTGAGTCAGACTTAAAAGCTACTTTTTTGGGGAACCTGCATTCCAATCAGAGCCTGCTTTCTCCTAGAACTCATAGAAAGTCTCTGTGCTGGCTCTGGGGAGAGCATCCAGCCCATGGGGGCCTGCACAGTGAAAGTTTCCTTTCTGTTTGGGCATCAACAACAATTTCCAATTGGGCCGTGGTGAGGCTGACGTGGCTCCGTTGTTGGAAAACGGGAGAAATGTGGAGAGGTTCCCAGAATCACTGGTGGCTTGAGGGGTGGGGCACCCATTGCAGCTGGCTTGAGGGCCATACCTGCTCTGAATTCCCGATCGTTGCTTCCTTCCTGGGTGACACCCACATCTGCACACATGTACTCAATGAGCACACAGACCTCCCACTCATATGCACAGGCATACACCCCCACACCTGTGCACGCATGTGAATACGTACACATATATTCTCACGCTTACACGCATGCGCATGTGCGCGCGCGCACACACACACACACACACACACACCAGAGTAGAAAACATTGGAATCTGAGACCTCATCTTCATCTTTCTCTGGGGGTCTTTGGTGACCTCAACAATCCTCAATTACTTTCACCTGTAAAAGCAGTACAATTCCTGAGAATGAGTGAAGGAGTCAAGGTAACGTGGGCTACTGCTCCCTGATGTTACTGAACCTGTGGCCATGTTGCCTGGGGCTGCTGGCCCATCTATGGCTCTCCTCAGCGGAGTCTACTCTACTCTTTTCCTATAGGACCCTTGCTTACTGCTCATTCCTCCTGGAAACATATAATTGGTCCAGTTCATCCTCCCAGCCAGATCCCACAAACCACTGGCGAATGAGGGGCTTGCTCTAGGGCAGATGCTCATGGCTTTGGCCAGTCAGGGTGCCCAGGGTGTGTGTGTATCAGGGCACATGACCCACCATAACAATGGCTACTTAGGGAGGTGGGGGTGGCAGGTGAGGATCCTGCAGAAGTCGGGGAGAATGGCCTGGCATCCCGAAATCAGCCAGGAGCTGCTGGCGAGAAGTAGAGGCACAAACCCTGCTCTCTTCCTGTGAGCTGGGTGCCTCAGGACATCTCCCTAGAACGAAGCTGTTATTGTCCTTTGCGATGGGATAATAACAAGGACAGTACTATTTTCCCTGCCCTGCTGTGTACATCAAGCCATGCTGTTGGCACAGGGCCTGGCACCGGGTTGATTTCCAGTCCTTCTGGATTCCCATTGTCTCCTGAGTCCAGGTATCGAGGGTTTGGACATCCTCCTCCTTAGCCTTTACTGAAGACAACTTCCTGATGCTGACAATGGTCAACCAAGAGGCTTCATCAGATTTTAAGTCCTAACGTGCCACTGATTTATTTTGGTCCATGAACTATTGCTTGGCACCTGTTGGCATCTTGGAATGCAAACTTTTTCTCATTTTAAGCATCAATAGGGCCAGGTCTCATTTTGGGAGGCTCCTGTGCAGGGAATCCTGGCTCTGTTGTTTGAAGCGTCTGGGGTGAGGCAGGTGTCTTCCAGAACAGTTTAGGGGAGCTCTATGTTGCAAAAGGGCCCACACAGCAGGGACTCGGGTGGCAGGTCCCAAGCCGGGGGCTTTTCACATATTGTTGGATTTACTTTTACTTTGAAGTATCAGCCAGCCAGGTCAGCAGTTACTGAGTGCTTACTCTGTGCAGGGTGCTGGGGATGCAGAATTGAATCTGACATGGTCCCACCTGCACAGAACTCATGGTCTAGTGCTCACAGGCAAGTCAAAAACAGTTGCAGCCCCTTGTGATCAGAGACCTGCACGGTGCCCGGCACCCGGCTGCCTTTGAAGAAGCGTCTGGCTGATGAATGAAAGCAGTGTCCATGATGGAGACAAGATAAAGTTTCTGCACGAAAGAAAATTCTCATTCTTCTTGGGAGGATTTGCAGAAGATTTCACAGAGGAAACAATTCTCTGAATTGAGTCTTGAAGAAGGAGCCGTGTTTTGTCAGGAGGAGCAGGAAGGAGGATGTGACATGTCTTGTTAGTACTATGCCCACGTCTCCATTGACGCAAAACATTTCTGAGTGCGCCAGCCCTATTGCAATGGCCCTTAGTCTGAGGGTTTTTCTGGCTACCAGAGCTTCTCTGCCTTAGTGAGGGGCAGGTAGGGAGGGACTGGGAATTAACACTCCCAGGAAGCCTTCAACCACTTACAGATGGATAACGGGGGATGTGCGCTACAGGATTCCCCAGCCTTCCCCAGGGTGACTCCCCAGGTGCCCACGGTGTGACTGCCTTTGATGGTGCATCCTCTGTGGCTGACTTCTCTGTCTCATTCTTCCACTTTCTAGCAAGGCTTCTTTGCATATTCTGAATAAGTTACTCATCTTGGGGGATCCAAACTAAGGCAGTGGATGAAGTGTGGCTCACCGATCTACCACATTTCTGAACTACAATGCGTGACCCACTATCAACAAGCTTGGAATCCATCATCACTGGCCACCCTCATTCCGGTCTGGCTTGGACCAGCACAATGGGGGGACATCATAATTCTCACTTTGCAGGGAAAGACTCCAGGGCTCAGAGGAGTGAAGTGACTGGGCTAGTGTCTGCGCAGGGCAGACTGGAGGCCAGGAGGCGCTGACTGCAAGCCTGGCGTATTTCCACCCCACATGTCTTGCTGTGTATCCCTCAGGCTTCCGTTTCTCTGGACTGATGATATGATGCCATGGAGCACAGTGTAGGGTCCGTTCCCTTGCGGGCTGCTGAGTCTCTTTAGCCCCTCAGCAGCAAACTACCTTTTTCCCTTGGGGCAGCCTCCAGGTGCCACTGTCCCCCGGAACAAGGTAGGGGATAGTGGCCTTTCTGGGTGAGGCCTGGATGCTGGCTTCTCTGAGGAGTTGGCAATCAGGCCAAGAAGTTTAGTTGAATGTGTTCCAGGTATTTAGAGAAAGGGTCCTAGGAAGGATCTCTATAGGATGGCAGCATCTGACCAAGCCAAGAGGAAGAAGAGAGCTTCCCTGGGTAACCGGTTGGGATTGTCCCGAGGGAGGGTGCAATGGGAATTCGTCCTTTTTCTTCTCCTCCCAATTTATTGTGGCTTTGGGGGCACTGCTCCTCTCCCATTCTTAGCTCCATGACTGGAGTGGTACAGAACTCCCACTCCACTCCAGTGAGTTCCCACCAAGCCCTAGTGCTTGGTTCAGGGGTAGACCAAGAGAGCCCACCACAGGGCAAGAAGGCCTTGGCTGGGGTTTCCAGAAAAGAGATGCTTCTTCTTTCTTCTAGTGGAGAGTGAGACGTAAAGATATAATCTCTGACATGGATGCAGTCAAATTGCTACCAAAAGGCATCCAAATATGGAAGTTCTGGAAACCTTACATAGGGCACCATGCAGCTTGCTGGATGCCTCAGAGGGAAGTGAAGAGAAACAAACACCACAATGGTTAAGTGGCAACGTAGAGAAACTGGGACATTGGAGACATTGGTTGAGGTGCTGGATCAAGCCTTGCCTGAAAGCAGTAACTCTAGAACTTCAATATGTAAGTTAATATAATTCTTTCTCTCCTTTTTTGGGGGGGAGGATGGATTGAGGTATTAATTTACTTATGATAAAATTCATATTCTCTAGCCGGGCGTTGTGGTGGGCACTTGTGTAGTCCCAGCTACTTGGGAGGCTGAGGCAAGAGAATCACTTAAGCCCAGGAGTTCGAGGTTGCTGTGAGCTGTGACGCCATGGCACTCTACCGAGGGTGACAACTTGAGACTCTGTCTCAAAAAAAAGACAAAAAAAGTAAAATAAATTCATTGTATAAATAATAAAAAAATCATATCTCTAGTGTACAGTTCTATGTATTCTGACAGACACAAAAAGTCATATAGCCGTTACTACAGTCAGAATAGGAAGCAGCTCATCATCCCTCTCCCCCCACACACCAAATTTCCTGATACTCCTTCCCTGTCCTATTAAAGAAGAAATTGGTTTTTGTTTGTATGTTTGGGTTTCTTTTGCAGTTTTTGGCCGGGGCTGGGTTTGAACCCACCACCTCCAGCATATGGGGCTGGGGTCCTAGTACTTTAAGCCACAGGTGCTGCCCTTTTGTTGTTGTTGTTGAAATTGTTTTATTTAGACCTGTTTGAAGCGCTTTTTCTGAAGTGCATATCAAGAGTCTGAACTGATAAAAGTCCCCAAGATCACATCCTCCTGCCTTTCCTCATCACCGTTTTCCTGCAAAGATTAATTAAATGCTTAACCATGTCTCAGGCACCATGCTAGCCTTAGCCCTAATTCCTACTTCTGTCTCCAGCAATCAGAGCTGGTTCCTACTTGGATTTATAGGAGATGGGCCCCAGAAAGGTTTGCTACAGGGGGGCTGTTGGCTGAAATTTTTTCCTTCTCACCCCTAGTCAAGGGGCTTCTGGAAGGACTGGGATCTAATTCCTTAAGTGAATGAGGAGCGAGCTGACATTTCCGTGCTCTAGAAACCAATTGCTCCCAAAAAACAGGTTCCATGGTGACCACTGACCCAAAGCCAAGTTGTAGATGCCATTTCTGGTGACAGGTGGCAGGGAAAGGAAGAGAGAGAAAAGGGAATGGGGGTTGGAAGGCCTGGTTTCTGATCCTGCCCCACTGTGTGACTTGGGAAAATCGTTTCCTAAGCACTTATGCACTTAATAGATCCCTGCTGTGTGCTCAGACCCTGAAGATAGATGTTCAGTTTGTTGTTACCCTACAAAAGGACTCACAGACGCGGTCTCAGGCCTGGGGGAGACTTGCAGGGTCATTTTGTCTAGTCCTTTGGTTGTATAACTGGGGAAGCCAAGTCCCAGTGAGAGGCTTAACTCCTGAGGGCTTCCCACTGCATCACACTTGATTATTTACAAAGCCCTCTCTGATCCACATTGGCCGTCATCTCCCCGCATCCTGTGGAGATTAGATATGGAAGAAGATGTTTTCTTGGGACTCGTCACCCGGCAGAGACCACAGTCTGATGAGGGGCTGCCCAACCTTCCCCCGCATCCTGCTGCCTGCGGCCCCTGCTCCACGGTCTGACGGTGCCTGGAGCGCCTGCTCCTCCAGGAGGTCTGACCTTCTCTAACTTCAAGCCCTGGAGGTGGAAGAACCAGACAGACCTGAGTTCAAGTCTTGACTCTACCACCAATGGAATGTGGGACTCTGCGCTTTACTTTAAGTTCAGGTGAGGAGCTAAAGAGATGGTGGGTGTGGAGATAAGCCTGCCGTAGCCCTACACGCTGCAAGGCAAGAAGGCTAGGGCTCGGCTGCCATCCCCGGAGGCACCTGGGGCACGTCTGGGCTGCCTTTCCCTTTCCGGCCTCCACGCTTCCTCTTCTCTCAGTTGAATCCTCCCTCTTACCCCTGCCACTTCCCACCCCCAGTTCCTGCAGCCCAGAACGAGCCTGGTGAATAAGTGGGCGGAAGACATCTTGCTTTCAGGTGCCATGTTGGCATAGGGTTTGTCCCCGGCTTGATCACCTCCCTGCAGCACGGAGGTCCCAGGAGTGCTGGCTGGTCCCTCTTTGCGAAGGGGAGGGTGCTCCCCAGTACCCGCCTATGTCTGGCATCCTTCTGTATACTTTCCTGATTTCACCCTGACTCCAAGTTACAAGGTTAGCACTCATAACTCCTTTTTACAGAAGAGAAAACAGAGGCTTGGAGAGACTTGACAATTGGCCCGGGGAATGTGGGGTTCTGGGTTCAATGTCACTGCTGTCTCTACTTTCTGAGTCACTTGGGGCAAGTTGCATGTCCCCTTATCTAGAGCCTTGGTGGCCCAGAGGCAAAAGCAGAGGCTGGGAGTTACTAGTCAGTGACTCTCAAGCTTGGGTGCACATCGGAATGCACATCCGAATGGAGGGCTTGCTGCAGCACAGATTGCTGGAGCCATCCCCAGCACAGAATTGCTGATTCATTTGGTAAGGATGGGGCCCAAGAATGTGCATTTCTAACAAGTCCCAGGGCGGTGCTGCTGCTGCTGCCGCTGATCCAGGGACCACACTCTGACAGCCGCTGGACTGGATGAACTCTGGTCCTTCTGAGCAGTGAATTGTTTCTTCCAAGGACTGCTGAGTCCTCTTGCCACTCCCAGGATCCAGCCCTAGGATCCAGGAGCCACTTCCCCAGTGGCTCTGTCAAGTGGGTCCTGCCAGAGACATTGTCCTGAAAAGTTTTCTGGCAAACCCAGAGGAAGGGTCCAGATGATTGAACTGAGGTCTCTGCAGCAACAGAGTTGGCTTTGGGCAAATTCCCACCCAGCACAGGCGAGAAGGCAACATAGAGCTTTAGGAATCAATATTCCTGTGAAGAGCTGGAGTGCAGGGCTGGGGGTGGCAGCGGGGGGCATTGAGGTGACAGCTCCCTGGAAGCCTGTGCCCCCCCACCCCCTATCAGGATTTGTGCTGCTCCTGCCAGGCTGCTCTGATCTATTGGCTCTCTCCTGGGAGCCTCCCAACCTGCCATTGGTAAACAAAGCCTTTATTTCCCAGGCCGGTGGGGAAAAATTTCAGGCCTTTATAATTAAGTGTCCCAGTGAAGGGCAGCTGCCGAATTCTGGCGCTGGGTGCCCGTCAGGCTGGTGATGGATGGAAACAACACATCATCTCGCGGCAGCCGGGTTGTGAGCTATGGGGTCGTATATCATGGCAGGACCGGCTGGTCGTCTTTGCGCACAGTAGAGGCCATGGTTGGCAGGAAGCTGGGGCTCTAACTGGGTTTGGAGTTGAGGAAGGGCTTGGGTTAGGCTGCAGGGGGGGCTCCCAAACATCTCATGGGGCCAGAGTGCGCTGGAGATAGCCCCATGCTTGTTCTTCCCTATCCTAGTGTCCTCACCCATCCACCCCATTGTTCTGGCAGAAATGTGTAGGCCTGGTTAATTCTACCCTTTCCCTCCCTCCTCATATCCAACCCATCAGTAATGGTCCTGTTGAATCTGCTCCCTAAAAGACTCTGGAATTCATCTACTTTTCTCTGTATCATGGTTCTCATCCAAGTTGCCCTCTCTCTTGCTGTGCTCTCCCACAGTCAATGAGATGAAGTCACCTGCCCCCGAAGGTGGCCATGTGACTTCGTCAACAGAGTGAAGCAGAAGTAAAGGTGTGTTGGTTCCTATCTAGGTCTCAAGGGACCTTGCAGCTTCCAGCAGCTTCCACTTTCTTGTACTTCTGCTGTTGTTACAAGAAGGACATGCCAAGGCTAGACTGAGTCCAGGAGGAGGATGAGACACATGGCACAAAACTGCTTAAGCCACAATGCCTCAACTAAACCCAACATAGGAAACACCCCACCCTAGCTGACCCCAGAAGTGTGTGTTATGGCAGCAGATGCTAGCTCTTATACACCACCAAGTTTAGGGGCTATTTGTTATGCAGCAATAGCTAACTGATACATGTGGTCTACAAGCCCTCACATGATTTGGGCACTTCTTGCCTCTCCAAACTCATTTCCTCCCTTTTCCTCTGTAATAATTGCTCTTCCCTCTCTTAGGGTCTTTGCCCATGGAGTGACCTCCACCTGGAAAGATTTTTCATGGTCATATTCTTCCTACCTTTTAGGTCTCAGTGTAAAAGTCACTTCCTTAGAGTGACCACCCCTTCAAAAGGACATTTCCCAACCCATTATATTTTCTATTTCAGTTTCTTGTTTATGTTGTTTGTGAAACTTAAGACAACAATAACAATTTGAATTACTTCATTTATTTTTCTATCCTCTACCACTCCCCCTACCTTCCACTTTTGTTTTTTTCTGTCTACCTTCTTTTGTACTGCAGGTTCTGTGATATTAAGGGCCAAGCATGAAGATGTCTCCTAGTCTCATCTTTGTCCCTAGCACTGAGCTCAATGCCTGGACATAGGAGGTGCCCGGCAGATATATGTGGACTAAATGTCCACTGAATGTCTCACAATGTTATTCATGGTGGTGCTGGGGTAGAACACAGATCATTGTAACTTCCCATCAGTGCTGGCTTTTGGCCAACAAGGCCTTAAATAGCACTGTGTGATTGGAAGGCTGGAGTGGCAGATGGGAACAAAACTAGGCAAGGGGTCTGTTAGGTATGAGTTCATAAGGCAGGGCTGAGATAGACACCTGTCACATTGTCAGCATGTCCCTGGGGCTCATACCATGCCTGGCCTCCATGACTATTGTTGGATAAGATGAAAGAGGAAGCCCCAAGGGGCTGTGACCCTTTGAAATGGTGAGCACATGCTGAGGTCACAGCTCTATGAGGGACTATGTCACAAGGCAGGTTGTATAAAGCACTACTACCCTTACTGGGCTTCACAGAGTTAATCAAGTCTTTTCCTGCAGACCTTTTCAGAGGCTTTAATATGCTAATGCACTCCAGGGATTCCCAGAGAAGATTAAGAATGCCTAGTTGCCAAGCAGTATTGACCAGGGGATCCTTTTATCAGGAACTATTTTGTGGAATTCTTGGTCTACAGGACACACTGGTCTGGAATAGTGTCACAAACTACTGTCTCACAGGACAAATTCAGCCCTTAAATATTTTTTTTTTTCATTAGGCCCTTGTAAGATTTTTAAAGTCAATAACTCTTATTTAAAAATTAAAACAACTAACTTTCCTATTTGCTTCTCTCAAATCAATAAAATGTTGGCATTCTGGATCCACCTTTCTACATGGCATTAACCAAGTGGTGCTGTGTAGCCTCCTGCAGATAGGTCCTGCTCTATATAGTTTTCCATAGTCTTCACTGCTCCCTACTACCTTGCACTGTGATCTCTTTATTCATTTACCTCTGTCTGGCCTTAAGCTTTCTGAGTTTGCTACCAGTGACTCAGGCATCCCTGAGTCACAGGCAACCCCAGCAAGCTGAGTATTGCCCTGGAGGGAAGTATGAATGTTTCAATCACCTTACTGGTTTGCACATTTCCCAGGCAAAGAAGGAAGCCCAAGGGATGGCTCCAGCAAAGAGAATCTGGGCCTGTCTGGGGATAGGAGGTGGCTCCAATGATAGCCCCACTCTGGCAGGACAAAGGGAAAGAGAGGTTAAAAAGGAGGATTCAGATTTCTTTTCAGAGGGCTCTGGGTTTTGCAATTTGGGGATGGTGATGGGGAGGGGGAGAGAGAATGGAAACTGAGGTTGGCTCATTTTGCCTGAGAAGTCAGAGGTGGGTGCAGCAGTGGACCAGCTGCAGGGAGTCCTGGAGAGGTTGGAGGCTGCACCTGCTGACCCAGGGCTGTGACCAACTAGCCCAGGAGCCTGAAGATGAGGGTCTGGTTAAAACCTCAGGATCTTCATTGTCAGAAGTTCTAATTGAAAGAGGTATATTATTTCCCATATTTTTTAACGACATGGCCAGTGCTATAATTTTGAGTGCTTCTCATACTAGGCATCATGTTAAGCCTTTTGCATGTGCTACACCAGAGGTTCTCAATGTGTGGTCCCTAGAACAGCAGCTCATTAGAAATGAAAACTCTGAGGGTACAGCCCAGCAGTCTGTGTTCTGAGGAGCCCCCAAAGTGGTTCTGGTCTAGTTTATTTAACTGTCACAACTGTGAGGCGGATAATGCAATGGCCTTGATTTTACACATGAGAAAATGGAGGCGCAAGACAGCAAAGTGAGGTGCTATGAGGACTTGAACCCAGGCCGGTCTCAACTCAGAGCCCCAGTTTGGTCCCCAGTAATAATATAAATTCACCTGCTGGCAAAGCATCTTCTGGTTCTCCATCTGAGGGAACCCTGCTGAACAAAATCATGACTAAGAGGGGAGGAGATGGCCCATTTCAGAGGTGGACAAGCTGAGGGCCACAGAGGCAAGAGCAGCAGCTTGATGGAGCAGGATTAGAATTGGTCCCTACTCAGGGCTTCGGGAGGGGGAGCAGGCATTCATGGGGCCCACCTTAAGGCAGGTGCAGTCCACACTATCTGTATCCGACTGGTCAGGCCCATTTTACAAATGAGGCCAATGAGGCAAGACAAATTCCCTTGTCCAAGATCTCCCAGAGGGCAAGGGTTTGCCCTAGCAGGAAGATCACAGCATGCCACAGGTTTGCCTGAGGAGGGGCCTGTGTCTGTCACACAGGGAAAACCACTCTCCCATATCCCCTGCCCTTCAAAGATACCCATGTGATGTCCAGGTTTGCTCCCACCACCCAAGGGCAGGCCTCACCATGCCAAGCTTTGCTCAAGTTCCCCCCGCCTGGTGTGCCCTCCCTAGTCACAGGAATCAACCCCTCCTCTTTCTTGTACATTTGTTCAAATGTTGTTTTTGCTCTGCAGCCTTCTGTGATCCCCCCCAAGCTGTCACTTTTCCTATACATGCTCCTCAGCGGGATCAGGCCTCATGCCCTCCAGGAAGTCCCTGAGGTCCCCGTCCCCAGCGTGTGGCCCTCCTCACGCCTGACTCACTCATGCCTCACACCCCCATTGCAGCACGTCCCGCGGGCAGGATCCACAGGTCTTTGGCTTGTCCCTTTCCTCCCTCAGTTCTCCTCCAAGCCTGGCACTCGCGGCCCTCCCAGGGAATGGGTTGGGAAGAGGCGGCCCTCCCTCCCAGCGCTGTGTGCAGCCGGCTGGGGGTGGCTCTGTGAATGGCTGCCCTGTCTGGGCTGCCTGCAGCTCCTTAGCCCCTGGCGTTGTGGTCATGTCCTGTGTGGGGCTTAGGTAATGGGGCAGTGCATGGTGAAGGGGGAGCCCAGTGAGGCTGGCCTGGCCAGGCTGCGGGATGAGCCTACTTTTCCAAGCCCTGCTAAGCGTTGATGCCGCCCACCGTCTGGCCCAGCTGCCAACACAAACATGGGGGCTCTTCCCTCCAGGGCTGTGGCTGTGGAAACCGGGGTCAGAACACAGCCCACAGGGTTCCCATTACCTTGCCTGTAGGAAGTTAACCCTTTGCACCCTGCTCTGGCCTTGGACCACTTCAGAAGGGCCATTGAAGCCAGGGGAATTGGTTTCCCAGAGTTCCACAGGTTTCTGGGTCCCTGGCATGGTCACAGCTCTGTGCTTCTCAAGGCATTACTTGTCCAACCTTCTCACTTGACAGACTAGAAAACTGAAACGTAGAACAGAAAAGGTGGCCTTCCGTGGGGGATTCTTTGAGCCCCCAATTTCTCCCTCTTTTCTGGCCCATGCATTGGGTATGGAAGCAGGAATTCTGGACAGGTAAAGCTCTTGGAGACTATCAGATCAAGAGCGCTCTGCCAGTGGGGAAACAGGCCCAGAGAAGAAAAGGAATTTAACCAAGTTCTCATTGCTGGTTGGCTGCAGGGCTGAAAGGATGATGATGGTGATGATGATGATGATAATAATAATAATAGTAATAGCCAACTGGTCTCATGATGCTTGCCATGTGTCGGGGCCTGTTCTAAGTGTTTTATGTTTATCAACACATATAGTCCTTATGTTAGCCCCAGAATGTAGGAACTTGTTATTGTAGTATCCCCATTTGACAGATGAAGAAAGAGATACAGAGAGGTTAAACCGTTTCTTGAACCACACAGCTAATCCACAGTGGATGTAGGATTTGCTTTCCTGCCTGGTGTCCCTCCCGGCCTCATGCTTCTGGTCCTCCCTGACCTCAGGATCCTCATCTGTCAAGTGGACAAAAAGAATCCCTACCCTCACTGCTTTGCAAGGCTGCTCAGAAGAGCCAGGGAGTTCTCAGGAGGGGAAAGTTTCCTGCAAACTATGAAGGGCTGTGCACCAGGTGGGCTTTGCTTGTCATTTGCATGTGCAGGGGAAGATGCTTTTGAGGGTGTTACCCTTATTCCTCCTCTGTTCTGCCATTAGAATCTCTGGGTGGGGGGAGCTGATAAACACCAGCAGGTCTACCTTACAGCAGTAGAATCTTTATCCCAACCTTGTGTTATAGGAACTGTGATTGTACCCTCCTTAACAGAGGCCCAGAAATTGCTGATGGATGAATTTCAGAGGAAGGAGAAGTCCATTCTAGAAACACATTTCCTGGTAAAAAGAGCTCTTGAGATGGGATGGGGGAGACATAGGTAGGAACTGAGGGAGTGGAGTGCTCCAGCAGGCGGTCAGTTGGCTTGATCCCAGCTTTTGTGGGAAGGAGGGTGGAAGCAGGAGGTTAAGGACCTATGGGGACAGCTGGAGGAATGGCCTTCCTCTGCAAGCTCCGGAGAGCTACCCATGTCAGTGAGGAGCTCATAGGAGGACACATAGCCCAGGTCCCAGGGATAACACGTGTGCTGTGAACCACCCAGGGGACACCTTCCCCAGGGCCTTTTCATCACTTCCAAGAGTTTTGCTGGAAGAAATACGATCACTCATTCACCCAGGGGGAGTCCGAGTCCTGTGAAGAGCCACTGTACTAGGTCCCCCAACCCAAGCACGTGGAACTCTGTCCCTGATTACTTGTCAGCAGAGCTGAGTTTGAACTGTCTCATTGTTAAGTGACATTGAGATCACCTGGTTGTCTGTGGGGGAGGATCCAGGAGGGAGGCAGGACACAGGTCTCTCCTGCTGCTGAGAAAGCAAAGGGGAAACCGCCATTGGCTTCCAGCCCAGTGCGGCCTGTGAGGAGGTAGATTGCTCACCTCGAGGGCGAGGAGGACAGTTACGTCCCCCAAGGAGGGGAGGAAACCAACACAGAGGAACTGTCTTCTAAATTCACGCCCCATTGGCCTGCTACCAGGAGTTAGTTACAGGGTTTTGAGGCCGAAGCTTCTCCAGCTGCCCCAGCCCAGGATAGGTGACTCACCATTGAGCCCGTTGAATTTATTTTGATACTTTGCATAACAGGCTATCAGGTCCTGGGATATTTTCTAGCTGAGGTCAGAACACTTGGGCCATCAGTTCTTCTTTGTGGGGAGAAGGGCAAGTTTTCTTTCCCTATTTCTTACTATGTTAAGGAAACCTCCTCCCCAGTCATCCAAAGGGAAAGGATACCCCTGGCCCATCTTTAAGGGATGGATTGAGGCATTTGGGCCAAAGTATCTCCAAAAGAAGGTGAGTTGCAAAACTCTCAGCTGGGGTGTTAGGTGATGCCGAGAATTCACTCACCGACTCACCTGCATGTTCTCCGGGCCAAAGTTTACCTGTAGAAAGGGCATTTTGACAAGATGCTGTCAAAGTTCCTTTTTGTTTGAGTAACTTCATGGTTTAAGGTTGCTTGACCAGCTGTCCTTCCTCCCAAGCCAGGTTCCCTTGTGCTCACCATGAGGCGGGGACTCATCTCACAATCCTCTGGTGCCTCACCAAAGGCCCAGTCAAAGCCATGGAAACCGAGGCTCAGAGAGGCAAGGACACCCAGGATCCCAGGTCACCCAGCCCTCGATGGCTGAGCAAGGACTCACATCAGTACCCTGCCCGCCTGCCCCATGCCTCTCCCCTCTTACACATGGTCCAAAGTAAATTTCCAGCTTTTGCCCATTATTCACCCCTTCCCCTCCCTAATTTCCAATTTGGAGGCAAAATACGACTTACTAAACCAATCACAAATCAATTAATAAATAAATAACTCACTGTTTTGGTTAAACCTTCGGACTCTCTGTTCCTTCCAGAGGACCTGGGAACACTTTTTGGCATTATCTGCAGGAGGTGGGGGCCCAGGACGGGGAGGATGGTCTGCCTTCCAACTCTTTGTGGCCAGCTCAGGGCGGGGTGGGGGAGGCATTTCTGTGGTCCCCTTCCTTGGAGGCCCCTGTGCTCCTCCCTGCTTGCCATAGACCCCCTCCCTTCCCCAGGTCTCCTGGCAGGGCCCAGGGGGGCCTAGGCCCTTGTCAATGCATCTTAGCAATTGGAATGTGCCCTCTGACCCTGCCTTCGCTTCCCCAGAGTTTCAGAGAAGGTTCTTTTTTTCAAAGCCCCTGCCTCTCAGCCTTCTGGAAACAAATGGAGCTTGATTCTGTCTGTGTGTGGCTTGCAAGGCCTCTGTTAGAGAGGTTACTTAAAAAAAAAATGTCTTCTGAACCTCTGCAATGTTTGAAGAACTTTTATTTCTGCTGGGAGGAACTCATTGGTGCTCGGAATGCGTTGTCTGTGAGAGGAAAGGGATCCAGCCCATCTGGGGAAGAGAGGCACTGGGCTGAGCCACCTACCTGATAGCCCAGATCGGATTCCTGCCAACCTTTCACTAGATTCCCAGTCTCCTTGCAAGAGGGGCTCCCTTGGAGGCTGGAGGTCCCTGGTGGCTTAGAAAGTCAGCGGATATGTTCTCTAGGACACACTGATACCCTGCAAGGAGCTCTTGAACTGGAGAGGAAGGAACAGGGTGAGACTGTTGCCTGAAAGCCAACTCCCTCAAAAGTCAAAGCAGCCCTGCGGCTCAGTCGGTAGGGCCCTAGCACCATATACTGAAGGTGGCAGGTTTGAACCTGGCCCCAGCCAAACTGCAGCAAAAATATAGCTGGGTGTTGTGATGAGCACTTGTAGTCCCAGATACCCGGGAGGCTGAGGCAAGAGAATTGCCTAAGTCCAGGAGTTGGAGGTTGCTGTGAGCTGTGATGCCACGGCATTCTACCAGGGCGACAAAGTGAGACTCTGTCTCTAAAAAAAAAAAAAGTCAAAGCAAAGCAGCTGGTGTCTCCAGGCTTTACCTCTTAGACGAGATCTTTCTCCAAGGCAGAGGAAACATTCTTGGCCTCCCTTGCCTTCCCATCAAAGCTGGCCTGTTCTGAGTCCCGCCGTAGCAACATGCCACTAGCTAGATGGGTAAGGGACTGAGTGGTGATGTCTCTGTTGTCATTCTTGCTCTACCACTCTGTGGACTCAGCCAAGAGGTGTCCCTGTGGGGTCACTCTTTTTAATGTCTATAATGAGAAGCCATAATCTAACCATCTTTGTTCTAGATCAGGGCTCAGTGTATTTTGCCTCTAAAAATTTCCTCTAGGGGCCTCTAAATAGAAACAATTTTAGGGTTGTTAGTCTAGTTGCAAGTACTTACCTCTCCCATCATAACACAACAGGCATCGCAGACAAGAAGTAACCAAGTAAGTGTGGCTGAGTTCCAATAAAACTTTATTGTCAAAAACAAGCAGCAGGCCGGAATTGGCCTGCAGTGAGCTGTGGTTTGCAAAGCTCTTGGGGAAATGTCCTTGGGGTTGCCATGTTATGAGTCCCAAATGACAGCAGGAAGGTGTCAAAGATGGAGGAGGGACACGGGGAATGGTGCCAAGCTTTAGGGTCAGGCAGGCCTGGATTTGATTTCTATCTCTGAAGAGTGACTGCTGTGCACCGTTGGGCTAGTCACTTCCCCTCTCTGAGCCCTAGTTCCTTCCTCTGTAAAAGATGGGCAGTAATAGTATCTCTTCTACATGGTTGTTGGGATGTCA
Organism: Galagoides demidoff; assembly: GCA_963574575.1. Lineage (NCBI taxonomy): Eukaryota > Metazoa > Chordata > Mammalia > Primates > Galagidae > Galagoides > Galagoides demidoff. The sequence goes on from CAUYQV010083634.1 coordinate 24,720, forward strand.
ACTTAGTGAGGCCTAGTACAGGGTGAACCTTTAATGAACACCGGTCATTGCTTTTAGCTGTCACAGAAAGGTAGCGTTTCCCATCAGCTGCTTGGTCCTAGAGTGAGCAAGAGTGAGAAGACACGATGCTTCCAGCTTCTCTCCCAGGGCTCGAATCCCTGCTCTGAGACTAAGTTGCTGAGTGCAGACCATGCCCTGGGCACCATGCTCAGCTGTCCTCACAGTCTCTCAGCATCCCCATGATGGGTCACTGTGCTCTGAGTTTGTCCCCATTTTACAGACGACCCGCTGAGGCTCCGGGGGAGGGGGGGAGAAACTGTAAGTAGCGATTATGTGCATGGCTTCAGGCAGAACACGTTACGTCTCTGAGACTCAGGCACTTCCATCTCTGGAATGGGGCTCATCACCTTTAACTCCCAGGGTCATTGCACAGAGAGGGAGTTCCCTGCTTCCCTGTGCAGACCCATTTGTTAGGGCGGATGCTCAGTTGGCCACCCCCACTGTGTGGCAGCTTGGCATCAACACAGGAGTTGTCCCCGTGGTGATTAATGGCACCCCCATCAACCCAGTGGCTCAGCCAACCCTCTGGGCATTGTCCAGAGCTCTTTATCCCCACCCACTCACTTCCCAGCCACCCTAGCTGTTGGCAGATACAGCCACCATCAATCCCCATGTCCTAGTCACCAGCATGACCTAGTCACCCCGTGGCCCTCTTTTACTCTCATAATTACACTTGAGAGCCTTTTATAGACTTCTATGCTACCCTCCTGAGTCTTTATGTGGTGTCCATCCCCATCATAGTCCAGGATGTCTAATTTGGCGTTGGGCAAATGCTAACATGGTGCTCCTGGGAATGTTACAGAACCCAAGTTGGCTTTGGAAGGAGGAGATAGAAGAAACAGCAGGATGTCTAATTTGGCCTGTGCTCAGGAGGGTAGCATAGGAGTCTATAAAAAGGATCTCAAGTGCAGTTGTGAGAATAAAGAGGGGCATGGGGTGACTAGGAGATGAAGGTGACTAGGAAAAGGCATCTTAGTTGGGGTACCCAGGGAAGACCTCAAACTGAGATCTGAGTGCCAGTCAGAGGACAGCATGATCCAGCAGAGGGAATAGCTGGGACAAACACCCTCAAGGCTGGGAGGAGCTGAGTGTGTCTTTCTTTCTTTCTTTCTTTCTTTCTTTCTTTCTTTCTTTCTTTCTTTCTTTCTTTCTTTCTTTCTTTCTTTCTTTCTTTCTTTCTCTCTCTCTCTCTATTAAATCTTAGCTGTGTACATTAATACAGTCATGGGGTACAATGTGTTGGTTTTATACACAATTTGGAATATTTTCATCAAACTGGTTAACATAGCCTTCATGTCATTTTCTTAGTTCTTGTGTTAAGACATTTATAGTATACATTTAGTAAGTTTCACATGTACCCTTGTTAGATGCACCGTAGGGGTGGTCCCCACCCTCCGTCCACACATCCTCCCCCCTCCCCCCCTTGCTCTCCCCTTTCCCCATATTCTGGGGCTATAATTGAATTATAGCTTTCATTTTGCTAAGAAGAATATGTTCCAGCTCCATCCATGTAAATATGAAGCAGGTAAAGTCTCCATCTTTTTTAAGGCTGCATAATATTCCATGGTATACATATACCACAATTTATTGATCCATTCATGGGTTGATGGGCACTTGGGCTTCTTCCAAGACTTAGCAATTATGAATTGGGCTGCAATAAACATTCTGGTATATATGTCTTTGTTATAATGTGATTTTTGGTCTTCTGGCTATATACCTAGTAGAGGAATTGTAGGATCAAGTGGCATGTCTATTTTTAATGTTCTCCAGATGTCTTTCCAAAAGGAATGTATTAGTTTGCAATCCCACCAGCAGTGTAGAAGTGTTCCCTTTTCTTCACATCCACGCCAGCATCTCTGGTTTTGGGATTTTGTGATATGGGCTAATCTTACTAGAGTTAGATGATATCTCAAAGTAGTTTTG
>CAUYQV010083638.1:0-31969 GCA_963574575.1 Galagoides demidoff
TGTTGATACAATGATTAAACAAATGATATGAAAGTTATGTTAACCAGCTTGATGAAGGTGTTTCAAATTGTATACGAAACAGCACAATGTACCCCATGTTTGCATCAATGTACACAGAAATCAATTAATAAAAAAAAAAAAGTAAAAAAAAAAATCTCCCTGTGACAAAACACTATTTTAAAATACATTCTGATTTTACTGAGCATGAAAGATTACTAGGGTGTTTTCTAAATCATGTTGAAAAAAGAAACAGATGAAGGGTTATAGAGGCAATTAGATAAGGTATTAGTCTTAATTTCTAGCACTCAATTTTCCTAAACTACTGATTATTCTATTCCAGTGTTCAACCTCATTCAGAATCTCAGACCAATCTCACAATAAGACAGAGAGCTAATGCTGTAATCAGAAAGGGAATCCAGAGTATTTGAAGGGCTTGGGCTGCAAGCAGAAAAAAAAAAACAAAAAAAAAAACCCTCATTAGTACAGACAGGATTCAGGCTGAATTCAGGCATCGTAGCAGGTATATATTGGACTTTTAGTAAGTGAGGATAATTTCATTATCCTGTTTAGTGAGGTTTTCATAACAAATAGTATAGATTATTTGGTTTACACAACATAACATTTATTATGTCACCATTCCTAAAGCCACCAGTCCAAGGTCTAGGTGTTGACTGGGTGATTTCACTCTGAGGGCTCTCTCCTTGGCATGTGGCCGTCTCCTCTGTTTGCTACCACATAGTCTTTCTTTGTGCCTGAGTCCTTATCTCCTATTCTTTTAAGAACATCAGTCATTGAGTTACAGCCCAACTATGGACTCTATTTTATAAAACCTTAACTACCTTCTAAAGTCTATCTCTGTTCTGAAGTGCTGGCTATTAGAGTTCCAACATATGAATTGGGGAGTGGAAAAACTAGTCCATAACAGTTACCTGGGTATAAATGTTACCTATTGATCTGGGATAATCCAAGAAAACTCTAATGGAAGTTGCAAAAATACAGCCATAGTTTTTGAGGCATAATATGTATATGAACTAACAAATTCATTAGTTCATTTTAGCCCACTCAAGCAATAGGCCAAAACACTAAGTTTTTATCTGTGTTTTAAAATGAACTTGAAAATGATTATCTATGTAATTTTTTTTTTTTTTTGAGACAGACTCTCACTTTCTCACCGAGGGTGCTTGGTAGAATGCTATAGCATCACAGCTCACAGCAACCTCCAGCTCTTGGGCTCAGGCAATCTCTTGCCTCAGCCTCCTGAGTAGCTGGGGCTACAAGTGCCCACCACAATGCTTGGCTATTTTTTTGTTGCATTTTGGCCAGGGCTGGGTTTGAACCCATGACCCTCAGTATATGGGGCTGGCGCCCTATTCACTGAGCCATAGCACCCTCTATGTAAAATTTTATACTACGTTTCCCACTTCTGGATAAGGTACAGTGTAAGCTGAGGTGCCCAGAGCTGATGCTGTAGCAGAGATGTTCAGGTCAGGTTTATTGAAAGGGGTGGGTGACCCACTTGGGCAGTGAAAAGGTGGCATCTGTGTTTCCCACTTCCATAGCTTGTGTGGAAGCTCTCAAATTTGCCCACCCATTACCACCCCACATATAAGGGGTCTCTAACTGACTCCTGGGCATAGATGCCACCTACTATTGAACAGAATAAAGAAAAAAATCATAAATGAAGAGTTGGGAAGGGCGGCACCTGTAGCTCAGTCAGTGGGGCACCAGCCCTATATACCGAGGGTGGTGGGTTCAAACCTGGCCCCGGCCAAACTGCAACAAAAAATAGCCGGGCATTAAGGTGGGTTCCTGTGGTCCCAGCTACTTGGGAGGCTGAGGCAGGAGAATCGCCTAAGCCTGGGAGTTGGAGGTTGCTGTGCGCTATGTGATGCCACAGCACCTTACCAAGGGCGATGAAGTGAGACTCTATCTCTACAAAAAAAAAAAAAAAAAAAGGAAGAGTTGAGAAATCATAAAGGAGAGGATAAAAGTTGCAAAAGCTCATGAAGAATAAATTCAAGTCACTGTGTTAACCAACCATTAGTATAGGAATGTCAGCTCTTTAACATCTGGAACATTTGTATTTTGCATGGCCACAGGAAATAATCAATAAATAAGGTTTAGCCAGTGGATTAAATCCTTTGAAGAGGAAAGTCTCATTGCATTATTAGGAGATACTGGATTGTTGGACTTTAGATAAAAATCAGATTGAGCATGGTGAGTTTTTGTTACATTCGGAGTTTGAGTATCTGTGATGTGTAAAGTTCTGAGAAAAATGCAGGTCATCTGAAAATAAATTTTCCATAAGAGGCTTTGATAACAAACTGAATAAAACATCTTTGTATGCACTTTAGTAACTTAGAGCATATACGTGGTGATAAAGACAACAGCAAGAAAATTATCTGAAACATAGAAGAGATTTAATAAACAAGATCTGTCGGGTGGTTCCTTGGCTCAAAGGAGGAGGGCACCCACCCCATATGCTGGAGGTGGGAGGTGCAAACGCAGCCCCTGCCAAAACTGAAAAAAAAAAAAAAAAGATCCATTGTAAGGCGTAAGTTATCGAATGGCATGGTAGAAGAACTGTCAATACAACTGAAAATATAGTTCATATTTTGTTTCTTAAGTCTGCTCTGTTTCTCTTAATCTGACCTAGTGGCTTCAGACATTTATTTAAAGAATGGTCATAGGAATAAGGATAATTCTGAAATAAATAAAATGAAATAAATACAATGAAATAAATAAAAAAAGAATGTCAGTGTTTCAGAGAGGTCTCCCACAATCAGGGGAAGCTGGCATAAAAGTTCCTACAGGGCATTCATAGACCTTTCCCTACTGAGAATTGCAGGTGTGTGGCTAGACGCCCTTGAACGTTGCAACAAGAGGGGTTTTCATTGGCCCCGATGAACAGCCGCTGCTTTATCTCCCTGGTCCTCCTGGGGATTCTCTGAGCAAGCTAAGGTCTTCATTTTTGGCTTCAACCTGTGAACCGGGTTCTTTACTATGCAAATGGAACCATATGAAAGTGAAGAAGAACCTCAGAAATGAAGAAATACAGGCGACCCTCCCACGCAACATAAACACACACGCGCGCAAACTCAAATTCATGAAAAGCTATCGTGTTTCTTTATTAAATGCCATTCAGGATGGCTGAAATGTGTTATTGCCTATTGATCCCTCAGCGCCAGCTACCGTCAGCTGCTCGGGGAGATCAGGGATTTACCATATCTTCTCCTCTGCATTCCTAGGCATTCTATCACCCGGGCTAAGAAACATGCCAGATAAACAGAAGCATTTAATATGCTGCATAAATGAAGGATTACTAAGTAATAGTTTAGGAATTTATGTCCATGAGTAACATTCTGGCAGCGATAAGTTAAAAATGGAACATTATCACCATCTGTGATCTCAACCCCAGGTCTGCAAGCTTTTCCCTGGTTACCCCGTGCAAACTAGCAAGCTCCAGAGAGGACAGCGCGGGTCCTACATCTGCTATCATTACGATGACTGACAAGTTAAAAATACCATCTGGAATAGGCTGACGACATGTATGTTTCATTTGGGAAAATCTTGGGTATAAAAACACCACTTTCCAGAGTTCCCTAAGGTGGGCTCCCTGAAGGAAGACAGATATGCCTATTATTCTGCTCTCAAATAGTGCAAATTGAATATCAAGAGTTCAAATCCAATCAAGAAAAATAAAAAGATCCTTTCTAGGTCCTGTAGTGCCTCAGATATCTAAAAGAACAAATTTTAGAAGTAGTAAAGATTTCAAAACTAAAATCGAATAGTAGGTTTCTTTGGTAACTCTCTAAATAATGACTTTGGGGAATTACTTTTATTATCATTATTGTTATCATTATTATCATCATAATTCTGACTTTAAGTTAGATTTAGCCCAAATATTTCTAAGTTTTAAAATATTTTAAAGGGTTACTATCCAGAAACTATGTGATCCACAACTGACCAAAACTGGATTTTAATAACATAACTTAAGCATTTCCTTAATATTTATTTGTTATTTATTTATTTTTAGTATTTAAATCACTTTTCCCTGTCTCTGATATACTATATTGTTTAATAAGCATATATAACTGCAGGTTAGTGGAAGATAAAGAAAGATGCATTTCACTCCACTTCCAGAAAATGAAGTAGCATTTCACATTTCCAGAAACACTGGTTGTTAATTGGTTTCATTGATTGTTTCATTCTGCTTTGGGAATTGGACTTGCCTCCTCATTCTTTCTGCACTGTAAAGCGAGGCATTATTTGGTTCATGAATTCTTAAGTTAAAATTGAAACCAAACCTCCCACTAGTGTGCCCCTGTGTATACTCAACAGAACACCTCTTCTTAACTGAATCTTACTTCCTTTCTCTGGTCCAATGCAAATAAATGTGGCTATTATCTTTAAACATACTCTTTCAATAAAAGCAACAGGAGATGTTATTGATCTTTTACTGCATCCTCATTTAACTTGAAATCAGATGCCAGAAGTAAAAGAAACTGACATTTAATGTAAGTCTTCTTTAACATCCTATCTAAGTATGTGTGTGTATATGTACGTATATAGACACTTTCATATAGATTTATGCACAAACACATGTGCATGTACATATACATACAATTTTGATACAAAATTACGTGTATTTTTCTCTTTTTAATAGAAGTTTCCTTTACTTACATACACAAGAATCATTCTAGGACATGCAGTAGAAAGAATGAGTGCTATAGAGATAAATAACCATCAGTTTCTACACTCGAAACACAGAGAATCACAAAGGAAAAGCCATCAGTTAAATAGACTCTGCTTGGGTGAAACGAACAAAGTTTTGGGAGGCAAATTGGACATTTTCTTAGAGAAGGTTGCAGATTATAAGTGAAATTCTGATATGATTAGAATAGATATGATTCCTTAGATATATCCAGCCTGGTATTTCCATGAAAATTTTAAATATTGATTAAAATTGAGATAAATATTTATTTATAAAAAAAAATTCTTTTTTTTGAGTTCTGTTATTTATTACTTTTTACATTAGTGAGGTATAATTCACAAAAACAATATATGTAGATAGGTACATGGTGCATAGTGTGAAGTTTGATATATGAATGCCAGGTGGAATGATGGCCACAGTTTAACGCACACATTACTTCCTGTCATTGCCTTTGTGTGTGATATGAGAATACTGATAGCACCATTTTACCTCTTAACCTTTCAAGGTGTATTTTCTTAAAAACATGGACATTAAGTTACTATTGATACAATACGGTGTCTATCTCCAGACCTCATTCAACTTTAGTCAGTTGCCTCAGTAATGTTCTTTTGAAATTCTATCACATGCATTGCCTATAATTGTCTTGTCTCTTTAGACATAACTCTTAAGTTTCATGAAGGTTCATGTCTCTTCTGTAACCTGGGAGAGTGCCTCAGACTTTGTCTTTTTTCAAATTTTGTTTTCTTATTATTATGTAATAGATGTACATATTTTCAGGGTGCATGTGATAATTGAATACATTCATATAATCTGTAAAGAGCTAATCAATATAATTTGAATATCTATCACCATAAATATTTGTCTTTATGCTAGAAACATTTCAATTATTCCCTACCAGTTACTTTGAAATAAACAGTATATTTCTATCTATCAGAGTTACCCTGTGGTTTATCAAACAGTTTTTATTTCTTTTATAAAACTGTATATTTGTACCCTTTTTTATTGTTTGGTATTCATTAAGGGTACAAAGAATTTGGTTACACTGACTGCATTTGTTAGGCAAAACTCCCTCTTAGAATTGTGTCCCTCCCCAAGGGGTGTGCCAACAACCTAAACCCCCAGCACCCTTCCTCCTCCTCTTAATCAACTTCTTTTGATTCCCTCCGAGGATGTTTTTGATGAAGACAAATGAGTTTTTTGGTTTGCTTTTTTAGAATATCCTTAAGTTTGGGTTTGCCCAATTAATATTTCCTCAGAATTGGATTCAGGTTGTGCATTTTTGTTTTGTTTTGTTTTCATGGGACTACTGCAGAAACGATGGTTTCTTCTCAGTGTGCTATTATCAACAGGCATATGGCATCAATCTGTCCTATCAGTGGTGATTTCACATTTGCTCTGCCAAGTTTCCTTTTAGTAAATTTAACTTCTTTTAATTATTAAGTACCTCATTGGGAGATTTTCTTTTATTTCCAATTAATATGAGGGTGCATATAATTAGACCACATTGTTTGCATTTGTAAGGCAAAGTCTAAGTGTAGCTGTGCCCCTCACACCTGCACAGTGTTGTCACTGGGAAGGAACCAGTTCACCAGCCCCTCCCACCTTCTTGGATTCGACTGAGTTTTTCTCTCGCATAAGCACGTAGTTGTTAATCTACAAGTTTCAAATTAGTATGGAGGGATATGATGCCTGTCTTTCCATTCTTGTGATAATTTACTCAGGCCAGTGTTCTCTAAAACCATAGGAGTTGTAACAAAGGATGCAAAATATCCATCTTTTTAAAGGTGAAATAGTATTCCGGGCTATACATATGCCACATTTATTAACCCATTCATGTGTCAAAGGGCACTTGGGTTGTTTCCCCATGTTTGCAATTGTACACTGAGCTTCTATAGAGTTTTGAATGTATATGTCCTTGTGGTAAAATGAACTTTTTCCTTTTGGGAGTATACCTAATAAGGGGATTGCAGGATCATATGGAAGATACCCTTTATTCTTTAAGTACTGTCCATACTTCTTTTCATAAAGGTTTTACTAGATTGCAGTCCCCCTAATAATGCAGGAACGTTCCCTTTTCTCTACTCTTCCAGCATCTGCTGATTTGGGACCTTGTGATGTAGGCATTCTCCGTGGGGTTAGGTGATATCTTAAAGTGGTTTTGATTTGCATTTCTTTAATAAGTAGAGGGGATGAGCATTTTTTCATGAATTTGTTGACTATGCATCTATCCACATGTAAAAAGATTCTATTCATGTGTCTTGCCCAGATTTTAATGGGGTTGTTTGCTCCTTTTTGTTGTCGTTGTTGATTTGCTTGAGGTCTTTGTAGATTATAAATTAAATTTATGGCATTCCTATTTTTCCTATGATGATTTCTAATACTTTAATAGATGCCCAAAATGCAGAAATAAAAAAAAAATCTCTAAAACATGTAGGGAAGGGCAGTGATTGTACTCCCACCGTAATTCACCATAAATTATTATTCTATACGGATTCTAACACAATGATGATGATTTAAATCAAAAAGAAGCCTAGATACAGAATAAGCTGAAAATGCCTAAAAAATTAAATATTTCCTCATGATACAGAGTCTGTGTTTAGTCCACGGTGAACAAATTACTAGATGAACAAAGACGGTTGATAGATTTATATGCAGTGCCACACAGGACAGTCTAGTAATAAATCGCTTGGGAAAAAATGGCGCCAGGTTAAATATTCATTGTGTGAGGGGAGCACAGGAGGACTTTTTTTTGTTTAAGATGAATACTACTTTGTCTTGCATTTGTGCTTTTCCAAAATCCCCATAGTCTCCTGCTTGGAACCTGAGAGGGGTTAGTTCTTAATTACTACATGTGACTTGACACAATAAAATAGACTCCTGCTTAAAACATGAATCATACAATTTAGAAAAGAATTATCAAAATTTCCTTTGTACTATAGAAAAATTGTCTCATGATTTAAGAGAGAAAGTTATTGGATGAATAATGTATGGCTAGAATAATTAATTATGGTCTTATGTATTGGGTGGGTGACTTTGTACTTCAGAATAGATTGAGTAACTTTTTCCTGGTATTTTTTTATGAGTGGTCTCTTGATTACAATGGAAAATGACGTCAATTTCATCAAAGTTGAACTGAATTTAAAATGTAATTATTTGAATCCAATGTTCTGTAAGTGAATACACTTAAAAGAAGTGTTTTGCTGAAAGCAATGCAATTGAAAGCTTAAGTTTGGATGTATTCCATGTACTAAAAATGACTTTATTAATTCTATTTTTAATAAAAATAAGTTGTACTCAGGCTCCATGAGAAAAGATTAACAGAATGAAGCAAAAGGAAAACATATCAGTTACTGAAAGATAAAACTGATATGCATCAGGAATCTTTGTATATAATAACTAAAGTTTAATGGCAAATGCTCACATTTTATTACCAAGTCAATTTGCTTAAAGATGTTTTACTTCCAAAAACTTTACAGGATAGTGGGGAAGTTTACTTGAATATATAGGTTTGAAAGGTATTTCTTTACATTATAAAAATTAATATATACATTTAATTGCCATGACATAGTTAAAACTTTTATTATTTACATTGCCATGATATTGGTATTAGCAAATCAAATAGACAAAAAGAACACGCTCATATATAGTCTTTATATATCAATTCAGTACTTCCTTTCTACATAGATTAAGGAATGAATTTTATTTAGAGTGAGACTTCCTTGGGTTAGAGAAAATATGCCTAGGATTGTGTGCCTGTGAACATTAAAACTCCTAAAATTAAAATAAATGGGTAGAAGATGTAGGTCCTATGTCATAGATGGAAAATGATTCCTGAAAAAAAAAAGAAAGAAAGAAAAAGAAAATGATCCTCAAGTGTCTACACATCCCTGAGAAACTTCTTCCAAATTGCTAACCAGTCTTCTGCAAAAGTAAAGCTAGTTCTCTATCTATTTTAAAATGATTTTTTATATCATTCTTCTAGTCAATCAGCTATGACTCTCGGTTCTACAATAGTCACTTCATGATTTTAGCAATATGTACATATCTGCTATTAACCAGGATTTGTGTCCGATGATACTGATGGACCCATGCAATCTATGAACACTTTCAGGTCAAACTAAATACCTGTGATACTCTTTAGGAGTCAATAGCTTCATACCAACAGATCCCACCTTCACAATATTGGAATATGAAACCTTAAGGAAGGGGATGAGTGTTAGGCACGTTTTTTCAAATGACATAAGAATGTTGTGTTGGTCATAACAATAATGTGATTTCTAAACTAATCCCTTCACATTTTTCTACTGTGAATATCTGCAAAGTCTTCAAGATTACACACATTGTCTTTGGCTTTAGGTTTAATGAAAAATAACTTATTAAATTATATTTGAAAAGTATTATATGCTTTTGATGTATTCCTCAAAATTGGTTGCTATTTATTGAAAAGTAAAAAGAGTAGCATTCTCTAAATTTTCAAAGTTGTTGTGCTTGGTAAATATTTCTGTTATATTTCTATAAGATCATGTAGGGTTTTGCTTCACTGTTTCTTTTTCATTATAACAGAATTAAACAACTATTTTTGATTAGTAATAAAAATAAATTTTTAAATATAATAATGAGTAAATTACTCATAGGTAAGTTCTGGAATTCAAGCTTCCATTCATTAGAATGACTGAAGGCTATTATAGCAAAGGTATCTTTTGAGAATAATAATACAGAGTATATTACAGAGTAATATTACAGACAACACTAATTGATGCCGGGAGACAGTAAGATTAATGTACCATGATCTCTCCTGGACAGGCTAAACTTCAGGAAAGACACCTGAATGAGTTGGTTATTCTCTGATAGGAGGAAGAGTCCATTTAGAGCAGGTATGACACGTGACAGGTACAACAATGACTACAGTGAAAAGGTAAGTAACAAACATATTTAAGGTTATGCCTGAAGAGGTTGGGTTAGACAGCGATTAGACAGGTTCTCAACCTGTGGGTCATGACCCCTTTGGGGGTCGAACAACACTTTCACAGGGGTCACCTAAGACTATCCTTGCATATCAGATATTTACATTACAATTCATAACAGTAGCAAAATTACAGTTATGAAGTAGCAATGAAAATAGTTTTATGGTTGGGGGTCACCACAACATGAGGAACTGTATTAAAGGGTTGTGGCATTAGGAAGGTTGAGAACCACTGGGTTAGAATATAGCCCAGGGGGATCTAGTACTAAAGTTCTGCTTAAAATGTATACAGTGTCTTCATCCTTCTGGTAGAAGTAAAGGGAAAGGAATCAAAGCTGGATGTAATGAAAACTACAGCCTGGCAGACAGTCTACAGAATCTGTCTTTGGCTTAGTAGAACTGAGGAATAAGTCTGCAATGGAGAACTGACCACATGCAAACTCAGACTTCTACACCTGTGGTTCAAAACTATTTATTTCCAAACATACTCTGATTTTTTTTTATTTTATTGACTTCCAAAATTTTGGAGACATAAGCATGTTGTTTTCTAAAAAGCACACATTTCTTTTAATTTATTTCATGGATACTCGACTAGGAGAATTTTACTGAGTAGGCATCAGCATGGCTTAGCACCCTTCAGAATGAGCGCAGACAAAAGTTCCAAAGATTTAGAAAATGATTCAGACTTACTAAAATAGAATTAGAGCAGGAGAAATATAGTCAAGGTAGAAAGCACAGATGTGCAAGAACCCAGAGCCCTTAAAAGTTGATATACGTATATGAGGCATTTATGTGAGACATTTTCGGAATTTTGTTTTACATGAGATGAAGAATGTAGCAGATTGAAAAGTCAGGCATGTGGAAATGTTACAATGCTGAGCTCCTGAGTCTGAAATAAAGACAAAAATAGAGGCCTGCCTGAGCTAGATGATTTTTTCTAGCTGTTTCTCTGTGTGTCATTCCTTTAATTTATGAAGCCAAAGAAACTTTAGATAACTTTAAAAACAGTTATAGCTAATCATGTAGTTGATAAAATGAATTTGAAAAATGTAAAAAAAATTGATCTATTTCACAGTTATGCTGCCTTAATCAGTTATGCTGATCATAATTAATAATAAACATATAATCTGGAGCATCACTATCATTATGTGTGTGTATGTTGCATTGTATGGTTTTATTTATGTGTAAAATTGTATAAGAATGTCTGTGTGCACACATGGGTGTGCCTCTGTGGTTAGCTCCAAAGAAGGCATTAGGACTCTATAGAGGAAGCAGTAGACTTAACTACTTCATCCAATTTGAAAGAACACACTACACCTTTCATATTGACACAATAAAATGGTTACAACTAAATTTTTAATTCAGAACGCATACTTTGTATAATAGAGTTCAGATAATTCTTTGAGTTTCATTCTCTTAACTTCTGGCCTCAGTCGAATTATCTTAACTTTCCTCAGTTTCAATATATCAAGGCCTTTTTTTAATTACTTACTATTTTGATTTCTTGGCACCACATATTGCAAATGAGAAACATGAACATGAAAGGATTATTGAGATAAATAGTAAATCCATAATTGCGAGCATCGAGAGTCATTCTGATTGGTACTCTTCAATTAACAAGAGTTGACAATAGGGTGCCTACTATGTATATCACACTATTAAAAATTATGATAAAAACAATACCTTAAGTAGACAACGTTCTTGCACCTGGAGAATCGAAAAACAGCGCAAAATCTTCGTGAAGCTGCATGGAAGCTCCATGACAGCAGATATTTATCTAGAGAATTTCTTTGTTAAATGCTATCAAGCTTATTAATTGGGTAGTTAGTTTGTATTTCTAGCTAATGCAATACTTAAACTATGGCTGCATTATGGAGCTTCATTATACTCAAGCAAAAGAATGAATGAAGTATCCCTAAGGATATGGTCAAGTCGTCCAGGCAAAACATTTTTATTGGAATCCTAGAAATCTCAAGAAGGGGAAACTAGCCTTAAACTGCCTGACTGTTAATTTTGTGCTATCGAATTAGAACTTTAAAGCATACAGTTAAATTAGACATACCTTCTGGCATATGATGAAAATATAAACACACAGCGTTGATGTGAGACAGACCTCTAAAATCTCATAGTATGTAAGAATCATGGATATAATGTTTTGGATGGGACATACTGAATTTCTGCATGTGAAGTATGTAATTATTTAGGGCATGAGTTACTTTTCTATCCAATTCCCATTAAACGGCATAATCTAAAGGCAGCTTTTCCTGAGAGGCTTCATTATGTAGAAACTTATGTCATAAAAATAATAGTCACCTCCTCCAAAAGTATCAGTACTCACAAAATACTAAAGAGAATAAAAGCAAAACAAACTAAGCAAATCACACTTGCTGTCTACCAAGATTTAATTGGTCTAGCAATTATTGACGATTGCTGGAAAGATGTAGCACAGGAAAACCTCTGACTTTGTAATAATCATTTTGACAAATAAAATCACCAGCAATGATGAACTGGAGGACATGTGAAAATATCGTTACAATGGGTCAAAAATACAGACACTGCTAACAAGCCACTCAAAGGCTCTTTTATAAGTTAACATCAAATATGTGCTAATGAAAAAATATTTATTTTAATTTTAAAAAATTATTTTTTTAATTTTAGAATGCTACGGCTACATGCATTAATTTTGTGCAGTTCGAGTCAAGATTATAATTGCATTCAACCCCCAGATACTGTGCATTGTACCTGTAAGTGTCTATTTACCCATCCTCTTCTCCTCCCTTCCTCGTGCTTCATTTCCACGGAAGTTTACTACCTACACCTGCATGCTGATCATTTATTTCCCAATTAAAAGTGAGCAGATGTAGTGTTTTTCTTTCCATTCCTATGATAATTTAGAAGGATGGTCTCCAGTTCCATCCAAGTTGTTACAAATGGTATTAATTCATTTCTATGGCTGGATGATACTCCATGGTACACATAGATGGCATTTTATTAGTCCCTTCATGTATTGATGGACACTTGAATTGTTTCCACATCTTTGTGGCTGCGAATTATGCCTCTACAAACATTGGGGCCCTTTTTTGTGGAACGTCTTTCTTTTTTTTTTTTTTTGTTCCTCTTTCGGGTACATATCCCACAGTGGGATTGCAGGATCAAATGAGAGACCTAGTTTAGTTATTTGAGACTTCTCCATACAACCTCCCTAGAGATTTGGACTTGTTTGCGGTCACACCAATGAAAGAAAAAAGAAGTTTGTGTCTTCTAACAAGATCCCTTCTTAGTTGTGTCCCCTGTGAGATTCTAAGATTACCTGTGGCTGGCACTGAGGGAAAGTATGATGTCCATTATCATGTTCTTCCTACTATCAACAGGTAAGCCTATGGTTGAATTCTCCAAAACACCAATACTCAGGCTACTGAGTATTTGAATCATATATGGTATTGTGAGTCTTTTCTTCTGGCCATTACGGTTCAGGGAGACTTCATTTGCGACAAAGAAAACAAATCTCACAATAGAAGTTGCCATTCTGGCAGTCAAGTAAAAAAATCTGAATTGTTCCATTTACATGTTGACTAATGTTAGTTGAAAGTGAGAATTAGTTTTATAAAAATATGCTATTTATTTCTATATAATTATCTTTGGATATGAAGGAACAGATGTTAAGCTTTGTTGACCTATATCCATCTCACAGAGAGAAGTCAAACCATGTAATTCTTGGGGTTTTCTTACACTGGTTTCCTGATAGCTGCATTCACATCATGCACAGTTAATTGGTGCTTCCTGCTCCTCCAGTGTCCACGCGCTGCAGAATTAACAGTAATGGGGACATGACTTGTGTGCGATAGAAACCATTTTACAAGCACTAAACATTAGACCATCATTTAAAGGGTATTTCCTTAATTTTCATACAATTGTGACAATTTTGATCATCTGATTTCTTAAGCACTGCAGATTAGAAGAAAATTACAAGAAAGACAGGGCAAGAGACCCGCACGGTGACAGTGCATGCCACAGAAACAGACAGACATCGGAATGTGGACATCGCCCTGAATCATGTGGGGTCTTACTACTACTTTGCAATGTAAAAGATAATTATTCTGATGCTTGTTAAACATGTCAAAGAAGACGTCACTGAAGGCGTTTCAAAAAGACCCAGGATTATTGCAATAGGGGAGAGAGAACTCAACTCGGAATTCAAAAACATAAGCAGCAATTTATAGCTGACAATGGATGGAATATTATGAAGAGGAACTTAGCTACGTATGAGCAGTGGGGGAAGAGGTGCTTGATTGGATATCATGGAGGGGGGCTGTTCAGTAAACTGGGTTAGGATTTTTTGATAAAATTATATTCAAAGGGATAGGCCAATGATAAAGTCAAGGAAGAGACCGATGGAAAAAAGGTTTCAGAGGAGCCTGACAGAAACTTGGTCAAGGAGGGAGTCATTGTCATCACTCAGCAAGTGAAAGCTCATTCAATTTGTACTCTAAAAGAAGCCAGGGAATCCCATGCAGCACTTTTGAAAAATGTTCATGAAAAATGCTTATTTTTTCTCAATTATGCCAAGTATATAACAGTCTCCTATCATCTTCAAAATAAACTAATCCAAAGAACTTCATTTCCTAATGATGCTTTTCATAATTTATTAACACATCAAGTAAAATAATTGTATTTAACCTTTCTAAATTCAAAAAGGCACATCAGGCTTGAACATCACATTTTCTGGGTGAATTGTGCAATTAACCAGGAACAAGGTTATCCATCTATTGTGAAGGTTTAAATATGGTCAGCAGTAAATTAGCCAGGAGGAGGCAAGGAACATTTGTGTGGGACGTGTGAGGCAGCCTTTTATACACCACATTCAGGAAACACATGCAAACTGTTAGCATAAAATTTCCTGCCTGTGGCTAAACATTATTGGAAGTGGTACAACTTGCTTTATAGAGATGTTTTAGGCTCCTAGCTGAAAATAAGATGATTAGATGACATTCGGAAGCTCTCTGTATCTTTTAACTTTGTTACTCTGAAATGCTCTTCCTTCTTTGAATATTTTTTAATTTTTCTTTTATTAAGGTATCTTTTTTCTTCCTTACTTAAATTCTTTTTCATTCTTCCATTTTTTCCTCTGCTTGAATGTTTCTTTTATTTCTTCATTCAACAAAGTTATATACCCTACTGCTATGATTTGAATGTGTTCCCACCAAAGTTCAGGTGTTGAAACACAATGTCTAATGTGATGATATTAGGAGGTGCGGCCTTGAAGAAATGATCAGATCATCAGGTCTCCTCCCTCGTGAATGGGATTAGGACTCTTATAAAAAAGACTGAATAGACACAGTGTCCACAGTGAGGACACAACATCCCTCCCCTCCAGAGGATGGCGACAAAGGGCCATCACGGAAGCAGGGAAAAACTCAAGTCTCAAACTAAAACTTTCTTCAAACCTAAATTCTCTCATTTAAAAAGTAGGTAAAATAATTGAGGCTGCTTCCATAGTAATTTGAAGGATTTAATACTTGTAAAATCCTTAGCAGTGTGACTTGTATGTGAGAGCACTGGTAATGGTTTGCTAAGGAAGATAACAATTAATACATCTTCGTTAATGAGGGAAATAATTCAGCCACTGTTATGGAAAAGAACATACTTCTTTGAAGTTGAATAAAGATGACAATAAATATGATCAACTTTTCCAGGTAACTGGCCATATGTGTAAAATAAATTTGCCTATATTCTTTGAAAATTGCTACTGGCAAATTTGTCTAGGCCAATGGCAGTTTTTCTTTACAATAGAGCTTCTATTTCTGATTTGTGCTCGGTAGTGTAAGGATGGTTGACAATAAGAAGTCTAGAGGTTTTAATTACTCCTTTATCTATAGGTTAAACTTTGCTTTTATTGAGTTGTTTACTTTTTTATTTATTTACTGTCTTTTTCTAAAGGTAGAATCGGCTTTCATTCTCAATACTTTATTTGGGAAGCAGAGAGGACATCATATAATGAAGATTACAAACAAAATTTACTATCCTGCAAATAACCAAAAATATGTAAGGTTCTTGTACAGAAAAAAAAGGAACCTATTTCAAAACTGACTTCTATGGTCAGATGAGTTTCAGAAATAAGATCAAAGTCTTTACTGTTTCATGAAAAATATGGAAAAAGCATGAGATTAAAAAGGAACTTGCTGTGAATGATGGGGCAGGGCCTGGGGTTTTATCCTAGTTATTAGCTTGTTACTATTTAATGAATGCTGGCGGAGACCTGAGACTCTTGAGTCAGAAACAATATACTTCATTACACGTGGCAACAGCAGTAGCCACAACTTCACGTTCCTATGTGCTGCTTCACTGTGGACACGGGAGCATTGCCGGGACCCCAATAAACGTCTGTACATCCTTGATGCTGTTACCAAAGAGAAGCATTGAGCTTGGATAACCACTGCTTTGCTGCCAAGCAGAAACAAGACTGGTTTTGTTTAGGGATGCTGTTTTCTCCTCTCTCATGATAGGTTGCTGCAAACATATCCTGGTAAATGTTCTTCATAAAAATGATCCCAGCTATGCATTTTTTGTGTGTACCAGGAAGAACACAGAGTAGCTGTGAGGGCCCAGGGTTTATTGCCTCTCCTTATACAAGCCCAAGCTTAGAAAATGTACAGAGCCGTAAGCAAGAAAAACCAACAAACAAACTATACTCCTGTTTTTCCAACATTACAAACAACGACTGCCACATGGATGGCTTGATAAATTCCATAATTGAGTAATTGAAGGAAAGCTGTTGGACTTTGCTGTTGGGAGTAGCTAAGGGGAGTGGGGTGCACATGGCCACGTGCCCCCTGGGAGGGGGTGGGGCCTTAGTTGGAAATGACTGAAGGTTGTAGGGAAGGAAGGGCGTGGCCCAGTTTCTAACCTGTAGGGATTTCTTTCCCTACAGTATGCTGATGGATTTAAGGGGAACAAGACAAAGGGAGGAAGACAAATTAAAAATCTCTTGAAACAGAAAGACTAGATGGTGATAAGGGTCTGAACTGAGAAATCAATAGGCGGGAGAACATAGAAAATGATTTCAGCAATATTTAGAGACCGATCCACAACACTTAATGTGCAACCCAATGAGAAAAAAAAGAGGGTAAAGACTAAGATGTCTCATAGTGTTCTCACTTGAGATTGTCCGCATGTCTTCAGGGGGATCGGAAGTTCAGAAGTAGTGAAATTCTTATAATTACATCTATTCAAATAAAACTGTTTTATAAAACAAATTTTATTTTCATTGTCTGATAGATTTCATTAGATATGTAATTTTCTACAATACCTCAAAATTAAACATGTAAATATCTTCATTATAAATGTCTTTATATTTAGAAATAGATTTTTGTTCTTTCTTAGATGAAAATATGTAATTGAAATTGAATTCTCTGTTCTACATAGATTTCCTTTCTCATCTTTTACTTTTTTATACAAATTATTTGTATGATACCGTCTCTAAGGAAACTGAGCTATAGGACTTATCCTTTAAGAGATAAGCAATTTACTCAGACTGGTGATTATGGGTCTGACAACTTGGTTTTGACAAATTACTTTTGAGATTATATTCCTAAAGCTGGTAGCTTTCTGATATTTTGTTACAAAGACAAGAGAATTTTAACAATAGCTATAAATAACATCCTAAATAGACTCTTTTGCCAAAATCTGCTAAAATTTTAGAGTGAACAGATTGCATTAAAATGAAAGACTCTTATGCACACATGTATGTATGTACTATGAAAATATGATATGTAGTTTTGGGCATTTACTAAATGGACATACCACATCATTTTAATAAAGAAAGGAATTAATACGTCCTTATCTTATGCACTTTGCTGTACTTTTGCATGAATATGGTTTTACAAATGAGTATATTTAATGGGATTAAGTTCCAATATTTTCAGTGGTTTTAGGAAAAATCATACTAATTTGTTTATGTTTTAAAACAGGTATTAATTTTATGTTTAAGAAATGATCACCTATTTTTGGCAAAATGAGGTAATTTCAGGAGGACTTTCTTGAAGGGCAGGGTTCTGCCTTAATTTAATCCTCCAAATATATCATTAAAAGCCTGAAAGGAAGATATTATGATTCATACTTCAAGCTCTAGAGGTGTAAGTATTTTAAAGTGGACATGACAATTTGTGGCTAAATTGAGTCAAGTTTTTACTCCAACCTAATCTTTTTCTACTACTAGGCCATCAATTCTAAGTAATCTTTCAAAATTACTTATTTTTAAAATGTAGCATTGAATGTGGCAACATTTGCATTTTTAATAAGTGCTTTATTATCAAATGAAATTCAACTCAGAAATTCTGAATGAGTGGAAGTGTATTTTAATCATACTGAAATTTGAAGAGATGTTATCTGGCAGGGAATAACAGATACTAGATAAACCACATCATAAAATTACAATTATATGAAATATGATTTAATACAGTTCATTGGCTGTGTGTAAACTTGTAATTTGATTTGCTTTGAAAGTGACACTGTGTACTGAGACAAAAAAGTCGACAAATTTCTTTGTGAACAAAGACAAACCCAGGCTATTTATAGAAATCCAAATGGCTGATTATCAACACAAACAGACCACTTAGGTACATGATTAATGACTTTAGGCAGTAACTTATTTTATGTGTGTATAAAACCTAAAGCCAAAGCATTCCTACTCCATGGCAGTGTGAAGACACAAAGTCACTTTCAGTCACAGTGGCTCATGGTACCATTATCATGAACTTGCTATTCCAGGCTATTCTTGACTTAACTAATGAACTTGCCAGAGATAATGAAGAAAAGACATTTTAAATGAAGATACTTCTTAATCTGCTTTCTATGAAAAAAATACTTTTAAATACAGTATTTTTTATAAAAGTATTGTGTGTTTATTATAATGCATCTGAAGAATACCTAGTAATTTTAAAGTAAACATGAAAACCACTAGTTGAATGATATGTAACTGACCATAACATTTTGTTTAATTTTCTATATTAGATGCATACAAATATTAATTAAGTGGTAATACACAGTTCTCTATTTCCTGAATGCACCATGATTTATTCAACCAGAGCATTAGATTAGGGTATTAATCTGTTTTTAGTATTTTCTCAGATTTCATAAAAAATGCTGTTAGGATTTCCATTATTTGATATGCATATGTTAATATAATAGGAGAATATATTCTCAGAAGTACATATATAATAGATGTACTAAATTACATGAGAATTTGTAAATTTTGTAAAATATTTTTAAATTGTCTTTAAACATTTTCTCTAGCATCTACTTTATAGAAAAATGCCTGTTATCCCACCATGTACTGGTACTTCTCAACTTGAATTTGCCCATAAAGCACCTGACGATCTTGCTCAGATGAGGATTATCTATGTCCAGAGTTGGGCCTGAGATTTTGCATTTCTGACATTTTTTTTATTTTCTAGATTCTAAAGGTGGCATATTAGGCTATTTATTTGAGAATTTCTTTCTTGTAATATAGCTGTTTACATCTGTAAATTCTCCTGTAGGAACTGTTTGAGCCATATCTTATGAGTTGCATATTTTCTAAGTTGCCTGCGATTTCTTCGTTGGCCATTAGTTATTTGTGTCCAACTCATAAATTCCCAAAATTTCTTTATTAATTTCTAATTTAATTCTATGGTGATGGGGAATACAATGTGTGTGATTTCAATTATGACATAAAATGTTCTTGCTTGTTACATGCCCTATCATATGGTCTCTCCTGGACGTGTTCCAGGGTTACTTGAAAAATATATATATTTTATTGTCTTTGGCTTAGGCACTCTGCAGATGCCTTTCTACTGGCTTAAACAGTTTATTGTGTTTTTAAAATTCTGGTTTTTTATTGATCTTATCCCAAGTTGCTTTTGCCATTATAGGCAGAGAGGTCCCTACTACTTTTGTTGAATTGTTGCTTTCTCTTTTTATTTATTTATTATTATTATTATTTATAGAGACAGAGTGTCCTTTATTGCCTTGAGTAGAGTGCCATGGTGTCACAGCTCATAGCAACCTCCAACTCCTGGGCTTAGGCGATTCTCTTGCCTCTGCCTCCTGAGTAGCTGGGACTACAGGTGCCTGCCACAATACCTGGCTACTTTTTGTTGCAATTTGGCCGGGACTGGGTTTGAACCCACCATCCTCCGTATACAGGGCTGGCGCCCTGCCCACTGAGTCACAGGTGCCACCTGCTTTCTCCTGTTAATTCTTTCCATTTTGCTTCCTATATTTCGGTTAAGTCTTCCCTTCATACTTTTGTCATGGGAAATTGTCATTGTCTCATAACAATTTTGTTCTTAAAGTCTTTTCCGTCTATTCACTCCAAATCACCTTAGGTGACTGCTTGCATGATATGGCATTTTCCATGCTTTTACTTTTAAACAATGTGTGTTTTTGTATCTAAAAGGTAAGACTTGGAGATATTTTACTTTTCAATTTATTTTCTTTATATTTTGATAGAGTTAGGGGTGCAAGAGATTTTTCATTACATGAATGAATTATACAATGATATAATACAGTGTATATAATTATACAGTGATATACAGTGGTATACAGTGTATATAATTATATGGTGATATTCTGGTTGTCACCTGAATAGTGCACATTGGACCCAATAGGTAACTGTTCTAAACGATATAATTTGGATTAATATCTATTTAATTTAAATAATATAAGAATTTCTTGAAAAAGGGAGAAAAAAAAAAGCTTCTCTAATGTATTTCTTTCTAT
The DNA here is from genome assembly GCA_963574575.1 of Galagoides demidoff. Taxonomy (NCBI): domain Eukaryota; kingdom Metazoa; phylum Chordata; class Mammalia; order Primates; family Galagidae; genus Galagoides; species Galagoides demidoff. Next base: position 20,436 of record CAUYQV010083638.1, read on the forward strand.
ACCCATCTCTCACCACTTATAAAAATAAATTCAAGATGACTAAAATATTTAAATATAAAGCATGCAACCACAAGAATTCTAAAAGAAAATGTAGGAAAAACTCCTTTATATGTTAGTCTAGCCAAACAATTTATGAAGAAGGCCCCAATGGCAATCACAGCACAAAGGAAAATGAATATAGAAATAGAAAAATACTCAATAGCCAATAGAATTCTAAGAAATAAAATATATCTGGAGGAATGATATTCTCAGACTTCAGGTTATACTGTAAGACTACAGTGATCAAAACAGCATGATACTGGCAAAAGACAGAGATTTAGAACTATACAATAGAATAGAGAATGTAGAGATGAACCCAGCCACATATCACCATCTGATCTTCGATAAAACAAAGAAAATCATCCACTAGGGAAAAGAATCTGGTTTTTTGTTTGTTTGTTTATTTGTTTTTTGAGTTAGAGTCTCACTTTGTTGCCCTCACTAGAGTGATGTGGTATCACAGCTCACAGCAACCTCCAACTCTTGGACTTAATTCTCTTGACTCAGCCTCCCAAGCAGCTGGGACTATAGGCACCTTCCACAATGCCTGGCTTTTTATTTTGTTACTGTGTTAGCTGGCCAGGGCCAGGTTCAAACCATCCTTGGTATATGGGGTCAGCGCCCTACCCACTGAGCCACAGGCACTACCAAAGAACCTGTTTTTAATAAATGGTGCTGGGAGAATTGGTTAACCACATGTAGAAGACTGAAACTGTCACCTTTAATCCACTTACAAAAATTGACTTATATTTGATATAAGATTTAAATTTCAGAAATAAAACTATAAAAATTTTAGAAGAAAGTATGGGAAAAAATATTAACACTATTGGCCTGGGAAAAGATTTTTTGAAAAATAACCCCTTGGCAATCATAGCAACACCAAAAATAAATGAATAGGACATGATCAAACTAAAAAGAGTCTCTGAATGGGACATGACCATACTAAAAAGATTCTGCACAGCTAAGGGTAGAACAACTAAAGCATACAGACAACTTTCAGAATGGGAGAAGATATTTGCATGCTATGAACCTGACAAAGGGCTGATAACTAGATCTACTGAGAACCCAAACTAATCAACAAGAAAAAAGCAAACCATCCCATCTATCACTGGGCAAGAGACATGAACAGAACTTCCTCTGAAGAATACAAAGCAATGGCCAAAAAACACATGAAAAGAGGGGCGGTGCTTGTGGCTCAAAGGAGTAGGGTGCCTGTCCCATATGCCAGAGGTGGTGGGTTCAAACCCAGCCCCAGCCAAAAACTGCAAACAAAAAACAAATAATAACAACAACAACAACAAAAAAAACACACACAAAAAAATACTCATCCTCCCTAATCATCAGAGGAATGCAAATCAAAACTATCTTGATATATCACCTACTTCTAATGAGAATGGCCCACATCACAAAGTCCCAAAGTTGTAGAGGCTAGCGTCAATGTGGAGAGAAGGGAACATTTTTACACTGCTGGTGAAATTGCAGACTAATACAGCCTCTATGGAAAGAAGTATGGAGAATTCTTTAATAGCTAAGAGTAAGTGCAATCCCATTACTACATATCTATGCGGAAGAAAAAAATTATTTTACCATAATGACATCTGCATTAGAATATTCATTGCCACTCAATTCACAATCACTGTGATGTGGAATCAACCCAAGTGCCCATCAACTCGTGAATGGATTATTAAATGTAGTCTAGGTATACCACGGAATACTATTCAGCCATAAAATAGATGGAGACTTTACATCTTTGGAGTTGAAGAACATTCTTCTTAGTAAAGTATCATAATAAAGGAAAAGTAAGCATCCAATGTACTCAATACTACTATGAAACCAATAGGTGAAAGAACTACCACCCAAGTTAAAAACATAATTAATTTCAAGTGGGGGAGGGAGAAGGAAGGAAAGGGAAGAGGAAAGTAGGTAGGGGTAGTGGTAAGCTCTCACTTAATGGGCACAAAATACGGGCATATAACACACCCCCTGGGTGAAGGGCTCAACTACAACTTAACTAGACCTAACAAGTGCAAACAATCTAACCTAATCATGTGTACCCTCATATTAATCTGAAATTTGAAAAAAGAAAAAAGTCTCAATATATATATATATATATGTGTGTGTGTGTGTGTGTGTAGGTGTGGGTATATATAGGTGTGTGTATATATAATACATATGTATTATAAACAGAAAAAATATATGTATTATAAAAAAAATCTCAAATTCTATATATATAGGTGTGTGTGTATATATATGTATATGTATAGGTGTGTGAGTATATATATAATATATATGTATATATATATACCATATATATACCCTATAGACTGTTGACCAAAGAAAGGGCAGGCCCATTTGTAGTGCTTTTTGGTATTGCCATGCAACTTTCCATAGAGATTGTACCATGGTACAGTCCCACCAACAGTGTCCTTTTCTCTCTGCATCATGCCAGCATCTATTGCTTTTGGTCTTTTAATTAAGATGGAAGGTGATATTTTATTGTGACACACAGACACACACACACACACACACACATATATATATACATATATACATATATACCCCCACACAAGAGTAAATTTTCTTTTCTTCATTACAGACTGTGGCAAACAGCCATCTACTCAAGTGGAATAGGCCCTTTTATCTTTCCTATGTTCTTTCCTTGTAAACTATCATAATTCGTATTAGAAGGAGTGCAAATCTTTAGAGAAATAAAATTGGCAGAAAAAAATCTGAAATCCAGTATTTCTAACAAGAGGAAAAAAGATAAAAATGGAAGTTTAAGAATGAATGTATCATTTCTTGTTTAATTTGAGAGAGTAGAAACATATATCAATATTTAAGATTTTTTAAACATAGGCAAATAGTTTATTTTACCATTGTAATACATAGATTTTCAGATGGGGCCTCTAAAATGCCAAGTTGAGTATGTAAGGAAGAATACAGCTACTTAGACTTACTCCAATAAAGGGAAATGCTGTGACTTCTACTATGAATTAAAGGAGGATCCTTCATGAGAGATCTGAGTTTCCATGAATGTCGGGCTGACATTTGCTGAATTGATTTGTCTTGACATTTACGAGAAGTCTACAGAATTATGTGTACATGTTCTAACATTATGCAAAGCAAAATGCATTTGTAATATTTAAAGCTTTTAAAAGAATATGATGGTTTTAAGAAACTAAGAACAAGCCTACTTTTATGTGTGAGGAGGTTTTAGACATGGAAAATGAAATAATGACATCTGGCTGTTAGGATGGATCCCAAAGCAAAACAGATCAAAATGTCAAACTATTGAAACAGTGCTACAGGTTCTTGTTTTATGAAGGAATACTTTAAAGTTTTTGACTTGCAAGGTAGAGGGAAGACAACGTACTATGTTAAAAAGATGGCATAAAGATTTTTGGTTAAAGTCACATAAAATTGCTGATATTCAAACATTTTTTGACTGACAAAAAGAGACAATTTCAAATGACATCAAAGGGTCGCTGATATTTGTTAAGGGCTTTCCCTGTACCAAGTACTAGTCTCAATGCCTTGCATGTCACCACTCATTTAATCCTTTACAAACCTCAAGAGGATGGTATTCATTTTACAGATGAGAAAATGGACCAAAAAAAGAAAGAACAGAACACTAAATAATCACCCCTTGCCACACAAGACAAAGATGTACCTGCAGGTAGCCAGTATGGCTAGACAGCTGTGCTTAACTACTATGCCATTCCTTTTCAAAAGACATAGTCTGGGCAGAATATGGATTTGTTTAGTCATGAATTTAAGGTATGAAATATTGCAATTAAGTTTATGAACTCATAGAAAAAGAGCTACATGCCTCATTGCTGAGTATCACTATGGTCATCTTCAAAGTATTACCCTTGGGAAGCTAATCACCAATGCCAGTGCCTACTCCACAGTTCATAGCAATTTTGAACTTTTTTTCTGGAATGTCTATCAAAGCTGTCATTCATTGTATTACCTTTTATGACATCCTGACTGTCATCAAATTATTTCCTTCCAACATTTTCTTTATTTAGGGTAAAGAACAGTGTCCTTGAGGGGATGATCAGGTGAGCAGGGACAGTGTTCCAACACAGTCACTTATTTACTGGCTAAAAACTCCCTCGCAGACAGTGCCGTATGAGCTGGCACATTGCTATGATGCAAAGGCCATGAGTTGTTGGCAAAAAGTTCAGGTCATTTTCATCTAATTTTTTCACACAGCCTTTCTGTCCATCCAAATAGTAATCTATCTGTTTGTCCAGTTGGTCTAAATTATGATGAACAATCCCTCTGATATCAAAAAGGACTGGCGATATTATTTCAATTCTTGATTATATTCAGTTCTTGATGGAACTTTTGAGGTTGTGGAGTTTCCAATTTCAGGATCATATTGATACATCCATGTTTCATTACCAGGGATAACACGGTCCAAAATATTGTCTTGCCTTTCTGAAAAGTCTTGGCAAACTGGCTCTCCTTCACTTTTGTTCATTGGTGACCACCTTTGGGATCATTGTAGCAGGCACCTTTCTCATGTGAGATTATCAATCAAGATTTTCCTACTTCTCTACCAATATTGACTTAGTCTGCAGTGCTTCTCACAGTCAGATGACAATTTTGATACAGAATTCAATGAATTTTGCAATATTTTCATCAGTTCTGTGTGTAACTGGCCACCTTGACCCTTTTCATCAGTGATGTTTTATCTTCCCTGAGAAAACATTTAATCCATTTGGACACTGCCATTTTCTTCATGGTATTAGCCCCACAAATGACTAATGTGTCCCTTATTTCACTTCTATTCTTGCCAAGTTTAACAAGAAATTTAAAGTTTGTTCATTGGTCTACTTCAGGCTACAACATTCTCAGGTAGCACACAAAAACACGTAACAATATTAATTAATGCTACTCTGCAAGATATGGCCACATATCAACATGAACACAGCTGCAAGATGCTGATATACAAAGGTTATGAAACCTTACCAATTGTTCGTACAGTCTGGCAAAATCCAGCACTTAATTTTCAGAGCTCCCATGTGCTGCTTTGAGATCCTGTCCTGTTCCTTTTATAAGAATTATAAAGGTCTCCAGTTTACTATTAGGCTAGCGAGCCAGTAAATTACTTGTTTTCTGTAAGAACTACCTTAAGATAATTAATTCAAAGGTGGTGTGAATATAAGACAAATCAGGACAAAACACTGGAGCTCAGAAATTTGCTTAAGAATCTTGTGGACAATAGAGCTTGCCTATCATAATGGTCCTGGGGGATGGGAAGGGAATCATACACACAGGAAACATTGCAAAAGGTGTATTTTAATTCTGATGGTTATAACAGTGAAGGAGAGAAAGAAAATATGCATCTTCCCATCAAGTTAACTGAGGAAATTACCTTAAAATTTTTGGAAACAGAAAACAAAAAGGACATATAGAAAGGTACCTTTAAATTGAGATTATCAGGAAAAAAATAATGAGGCAAGTTTTTTGTATACTAGCATACTCTAGAGTAGTTTTTGTTTCTTTAATAATAAAAGAAACAAAATATATGTAGAAATAAGTACTTGATATCTTAGTATCTATAACTGAAAATAGACCTTCCATTTGATCTCATTACTAGGTATCTACACAAAAGAAAAAGAAAATAATTTTATCCTAAGAATATTTGCACTAGATTGTTTATCACAGCTGAACTTATAATCACCAAGTGTCCATCAACCCATGGTATATGTATACCATGAAATACTTTTCAGACATAAAACAAGGTGGAGACTTGACATCTTTTATATTCACCTGGATAGAGTTGGAGAACATTAGTAAATTGTCATGAGAATGGAAAAGCAAATATCCAATGTGTTCAATACTAATAGAAGCCATTAGGTCCTGATCAACTAATAGGCCTGAAGAGAGAAAAACAAAATTTAATTCTTGTTGAGGGGAGGAGGAAGGGACCTTGGTGTGCTCTCACCCAGGGGGCGCTATGTAAGTGTATATGGCACACCTCCTGGTTGAGGGGCACAACTACAACGGGGACCTTATCTGACAAACTGAAACATTATAACCTGATTGTTTGTAGCCTCATAATATTGAATTAAAAAATTAATTAATTAACAGTGTCTGCTAATATTTTATGAAAGGTTATGAATCATTTTCAGAAGCAGAATAGGTAAAGTTAGATTGTGTGGCATGACTTATTCTCCATCTAGCTAATTTTCTATCATCAACAAGAGTATATTTTTCATCATCTTTAATTTTTATTTGTTGAAAAATAAATTTTAATTTCAATTTATTGAAAAAAATTCCTCTCTTATAATTTGGAAGAAGCCAAATTTAAAACTAATGGCCTGTTCTTAAGATTGCAAATAAATATTACAACAAATTTTCTCTCTATGTATTAATACAAATGTTATTGTTTATTGTGTGTAACATTTATAAAGTGAAGTGTGGTGATACATTTTTTCTGAAGGATGTCTATATTCATATAAATCTGTATGTCTATGTGTATCAACAATTGGGATATTTCACAGTATTTATTATTGTTGATTTATTTTAAAAATCTAATTTACTAAAAATAAGTATATACATTAAAGCACATGTCTGCAAAGATACTGAAACACAAACAACAAATATACAAAACACAAGGTAAGTGTGAACTCGTCACATTTATGTGCAAGTTTTGGAAGGCCAGGCACAGTTCCTTATACTTATAGGTGATTTGCAAAGGCTTCTAAGGAGAAAAATGAGGTGGGCGGATTCCAGTTCATCAATAGGATAAGTTTGTATAGAAGAAAGATTGCATTCTCAAGAGCTGGTTTTCTATAGTTCAGCTTTTTTAGCAGAAATGTCTTTGTTTACATTTTCACTGTCGCCTTCCACATCATGAAATACAATTCCTTGAAAGTAATGTCTTTGTGACATATTGGTGGATAAATATGACCAGAGTCATATTACAGTGACACATGTGTTACTTCTTTACGTTTACTTAGAAGGGGGAACCACCTATCCTCTCAGAGGGGAGAGGGGTAAATCCGATTTGTGAGCGCCTGGAATTCCTGGGACTATGTTTCCTGAGTGGTCAGGGTTATCCATTCCTCTGCAATGACATTTCCTCATCTTTTAAAAAATACTTCATGTGGGCAGGTCCATAGTGCTCTCTCTCCCAGGCTTTCTGTCCCCACACACTGAGTGTACACACACAGGTGGACTCTGAGCATGTTTTTACCAGGCAGGATGGACTTTCTCATTTCTTCTTGTCAACAGTTTGGTGACTGAGCTGCTTTCACAGGCTGGCTCAGCAGTGGAGCCCTGGTCTCTTCCATTCAGTGGCCATTGGTAGGGAAAGTGTAGCAGTTAGAGAGAGTTTATTTCTTTAGCTTTAGTTCCAAGACATGTTGAATTGAACTTTAACTGAGAACTCTCAACATCAGAGGTTACGGGGTACTTGCCATAGTGGAGTATTTTGAGAGTTTTAGGTAATGATATTTTGGATACATTCTTCTTTCCTTCACCTGTATCTCATAAGGGAGGAAGAGTAAACCCAGGTCTTTCTTCATTTCCAGACATGTGGCCTTTCAAATAAACTGGCATGTTATTCTACAGAATTTTAATCTTGAAAGAAAAGCTATCCCATAAATTAAATAATATGTTGAGAGACTGAGGGAGGCATTTTGCCTGAGGCAGGCACCACACTGATTTTGACCTGGGTGCATGAGAGAGGATGGCATTTTGTAGGTAGATGGTGCTCCTTGGTAATACAAGAGGATATAAATTAGGTTATTCTTGGGTATCATTTTTTAAACAGTAAGATCTATATTTGAGACTTTAGACACCAGTAATTGGAAGTTTCATTAAGGAGAATAAAAAAAGAGAATTATGGGAGGGATGTACTCTACTTGAAGATGTTTATTTCTTATATCAGAGAATCTGCCCTGAATATTGCATAATATTAATGTTTATTTAATATGGTGATGTAAAGTATTTTTGATATTAAAAATAATAATTATAAAAACACATGTAAATACCAACCTGATTTACCAAACTTGGGTGTTTAACTTTCTTTTGTTACTATTAAAAAAAATTTAAGTAAGCATATAAATTCTGCGTGCTGCTAGCACTGAAAATTATATTAATGTTTTTTCGTGCTACTAATAATAGCCAGTTTAAAACAATTAGGAACTAATTTTCAATTTTTCTTTGTTGGAATGGATGTGTTGGGAATTCAGGTGGTCCTGAGGGACACTGAGGACCGGCAGGACTGAATTTTTCTGTGAGTCTTGGCTTTGGGAGTCTGATGGTTCCTTTCCTCATTATGGTCAGATTTAATGGGATCCCCAAGTTTCTCCACGTCATTCCTTCTAGACATCTTCTTCAACTACAGCTTTGGTAAAATCAAATTCCCATGAGAGTCCAGTGCTATACTGCAGAGAAGCAATCTTTGGAAAGAGTACCTGTTCTGAGGTACTAGGAAGGAAGTGCAAAGAAGCTCTGAGATTCCCCCGAACCTGCTCAGGACAGTCACCTTTGTAGTTTCTCTTTACCACGAGGGCCGCCTTCTAGCCCCCTTTCCTCTTCCTTCTACTGTCTCGCGGTTTACCCATCTTCTTCCTGCGTACTGGATAAACTTTACTTTGGGCAAGAGGAAGGCTATTAACCATGGTATATTAACATCTGTTCTATCTAGACTTTTATGCTCTCTTCTCTAAATTTCATTCTTGAGATAAAAATGCCAGCTTTTGAAATTTCAGAAAAAGTGTTTTCTCCCTTAACAGATCTCAGAATTTGCAAATCAGTTAATGCCAGAATGTAGATGGTTGCTCAAGAGGGAGTATAATAATAAGAAAAAGGAACTCGTTCACTGTTAATGGCAATATAAATTAGTATAGCCACTATGGAAGATCAAATGGATATTTCTCAAAAAAAATAAAAATAATAATAGAACTGCCTGTGATTCAGCAATATCACTGCTGGGTACGCAGCCAAAGGAAAGGACAACAGCACATTGGAGAGTGACCTGCTCTCCAGTGTTTATTGCAACATTATTCACAATAACCAGGATATGGAAATAACCTAAGTGTCCATTGACAGAAGAATGGATAACGAAAATGTGGTCATATATTCACGATGGAATAGTCATATTATTCAGCCATAAGAAAGACTTACACCTGCAAGCACATGGGTAGAACTGGATAACACCATGTTCAATGAAATATTTCAAGCCAGGGACAGAAAGACAAATTTCACATAGTCTTACTCATGTTGGAGCTAAAAGTTTTAAAAACTTGAACTTATGGAGATTGAGTAGAGAATGTCTACGAAAGACTGGAAGGGGTAGCAGGGAGGGGGGAGTTAAAGTAGTAATGGTTAATAGATACGAAAATACAGTTAGAGCAAATGCACAAAATTGAGGGTTTGGTAGGACAAGATGGTGTTTCTAGTTAACAGTAATTTATTGTATATGTTAAAATAACTAAAAAAGTGGAAATTTTCCTAACACAAAGAGATGATAAATGCTTGAGATGATGGATATAGCAATTCCCCTGATTTGATCATTATGCATTGTTGTTCGTAAGGATAGTCATGATGAAAGAGCCGGGCAAGGAAGCACATTCTTCTAAAAAACGAAAATTCATGGTTCGCATGGGACATAATCAAGGAAAAAACATTCTGTTAAGATTAGAGTCACTGATGACGCATTGCTCCTTGTAGTGAAAAGACAACTTGTAACAATCGGATTGCATTCAGCCAGAATTACAGAGAAGTCAAGCCCGAGGTGGGTGTAGCTCATATTCTCTAGTAGGAACTTAATAAAAAGATGATTTAGAGATCAAAGGATCAATAAAATTCTAAGTGTATTTGTAAGTATCAACCCTTATCCAATATGTATTTATTTAAAACTAGATAAAATAATGGTTAGCTACAAACATTATCTAAGCTATATATTTTGTGATTCAAATACGTAATTTATATAGCAACATAGACTACAGATTCAGACAGCACCGCAAAGCTAAAAGATTTCATTGATTTTCTGATAAAGAACTTCCCGGTCTGAAATAACAATGAAATCATGTGCTGCCCATTGTATTCCTGTATTACATAAGTCACAGCCTAATAAATCAGTTTACTTTTAGTAATTACCTCCAAATGATTTCCCGGTGCTTGTTATTTATTAGTCACTCAAAACAAAAATGGCAAGGAAACCAATAGGACCTACTTTATAAGATTTTCAAATGTGTATAGATCGCAAAGCACGATTAGAAAATGGGAAAGCTGACTCCCTTTCAGGACGATCAATACAGGCAGATATTAGAAACCAGAAAATCAGACTTCTCAAGGGTAGTGATTTAACACAGCTGCAGTTGTGAGTGAACCCACTGCATTTTCACCTCTTTGGGAGCAGCCCTGGAGCCTCAATTACAGATTAAAAATTCAAAGCACCTAAAAAATATTAATGCTCCTGGTCAGCACATAGTTTGTCTGCTTAATTAAGGTAACAATTGATGTTTTAAATTATTGCTTCAAGCTTTAATTCCTCAAATAAATTGTATTCTGTACTTTATTGTCCTACACAGAGTCATAATGATTGTATTTGAATTTATATTAACCTCAAATTGGAATGGAATTAATATATGATCCAAAGAATTAAGAATCTTATAATCATTTTTTAGAGAAAAATATTAAGATCAGAATATCTACATTATGTTCATTCAGATCAAAAAAACACAAATATTCATAATTGTAAATAATATTGGTCACCATAATAATATTAAAATGTTGATTAAAATAAATTTAATAAAGACGACTTTCATAATATTTTATTTAGTTGTAAGCATCTATGAACTCATTTCTATCAATCATTATAATCAATAATATAATTTACTTATTGCTTTATGGATATTTAAAGTGCTATTTAATGTAAATTTTAAAATATAGCTTAAAAATATCATTGCTGTTTTAAATGAAATTTAAATTAAATTTTAAAAGAAGTCCTCTCTTTTTAAAAGTTCAGAATATTGCAAGGGTACAAATGTTTTGGTTAAATGATTGCTTTTATACAGTTTTAATTAAACTTATAAGTGTGCCCCTCACTGGGTTGGGGTACATTGTACCCAGTAGGTGTTAAATTTACCCCTCTCTCTGTGGTTGCTCCTACCTCTTTGCTTTCCATTGAGTTTTATTACCAAATCTGCACATAAGTGCTGACCGATTAGTTTCAGTTTAATAGCGAGTGCATAGGGTGTTTCTTTTTCCACTCGTGCCAAAATTCACTTAGAATAGTCTCCAGTTCCATCCAGGTTGTTACAAATGGTATTTGTTCAGCATATTTTTTAATGGCTGAACCATACTCTATGGTCTACATATATCGCTTTTTTTTTAATTGAATGGTAACTATGTACATTAATGCACTTCTGGGGTACAGTGTGGGGTTTTCACATGCAATCCAAACTATGAAACTCTAAGGAAAGAAATAGCTAAGAATGTTAACAAATGGAAAAACATACCATGCT
>CAUYQV010083639.1:0-11335 GCA_963574575.1 Galagoides demidoff
GGCGCCTGTGGTCCCAGCTACTTGGGAGGCGGAGGCGGGAGACTCGCTTGAGCCCAGGAGTTGGAGGTTGCTATGAGCTGTGATGCCATGGCACTCTACCCAGGGGGACAGCTTGAGGCTCCGTCTCAAAAAAAAAAAAAAAAAAAAAAAAAGAACACTAGTTGGGAGACCTTCCTAGCATCTTTTTTTTTCATTGCCTCTGCTCAGTTGAGTAGAAACCTGAAGTCATTTCTAGAGATTTCCATTTGATTTTTTTTTTTTTTTGCCTCAATATTCTGCAAGCTGGGGAATGCCAGCGCTATTGTGGGCCCTTGAGTTTTCTGTCCTTTCTCCCCTTTTCTCCTTCCCTTGGAGCTAGTTTATTCACCTGCCCTCACAGCACTTCCACCAGACAGAGCCAGAGAAACTGAAACAGATGTCATCATTTTTTCCCCCTTCTCTGGGCAGAAAGTTGGCTCTAATGTATGAAACCCAAGGTTTAGGCTGGTGGGAAGGAGCCCTGTTGGGGTGGTCTGTGGAGCAGAGTTTTCCTGCTTTGGCAATTCTTAACCTGTGGGTCAAGACCCCTTTGGACCATCGGAAAACACATCCTGCATATCAGATATTTACATTATGATTCATAACAGTAGCAAAATTATAGTTATGAAGTAGTAATGAAAATAAATTTATGGTTGGGGGTCACCACAACATGAGGAACTGTATTAAAGGGTCGCAGCATTAGGAAGGTTGAGAACTACTCTGTGTGGCTTGTGGCTTGGGCAAGACACTTCAACTTGGAGGGAGGAGGGCAGTTTTCCTTACCGGGAATCCGCTGAAGTGTTCTAAGGGGAACTTCGTGTCTTTGCCAGGTCTGGCCTGTACATGACTTAGTGTGTGTAATGTGGTAGGTTTTTGTCCTGTGAGAACTGGTTCTATGCTCCAGTTTTCATTTTAAATTTAATAGAAAATATGCTTCTGTGGAAACCTTTTCTTGGGCCATATGTGAACCTTTTCAGTTTCTCCTAACATTTTAAACTGTGCCTTAAAATATACTGGGTGGTGCCATCGTACAGAAATGTATAATTTCTTAATTTGAAAAAATTATTTTATCCTTTAGAGCAGAAAATTCCTGAAGAAGAATACATTATTTTAATAGATGGCTTAAACGAAGCTGAGTTTCATAAACCTGATTATGGAGATACACTTTCTTCATTTATTACCAAAATTATTTCTAAATTTCCTGCTTGGTTGAAGTTGATTGTGACTGTGAGAGCAAATTTTCAGGTAACAAAAGAATTTTCAAATCTCCTCCTAAGTCCCCACATTCCAGTTTTACAGTGATAAATGCTAATAAGTTCAACTACTGTAAACCGTTTGGCCACTGAATTGAAAACTGTTAGGAATTTGAAAAGTTAGTCCATACCGGTGACTGTGTGATGTTTTTAGCCTCAGGCGTATTTATGGAGATGTCTTGTACCTTCCCTTCTCCAGTGTTGACATCTAGCCAGCTCCGCTGTGGAGTGTGTGGAGGCTGTTCCAGGAATCTACTAGAGTTTAAAGATGTTCCTGCTGGTAGTTATTTGGAGGGATTGGCAGAGGGGATTTGATGGGTTTTTTTGATGGGAAAAGTGAAAACTAAAAGAGATCCTAAGGTCTATTCTGAGAGATCTGTTTTTTATAAAACTTAAACATGAGGCAACATTTACTGCCAGGGCAAGAGTGATTTTGTTTTTTCTTTTCTCCATCTTCCTCTTCATTTAAACCGTAAAATTGCATCTTAACCATTAACTCCCTCTACACCTAAACTTTTTCAGTACACACATTGTAGACATTAGATTTTGATTTTTGTACTTTTATGATAAATTTATTTTAAAATAGCATTTGGGTTTTTTTCCCCCTCTCCTTAAAACTAGAATTAGATCTCAGTTGAACTTGATATTTTTTGTTCTGGATTTACATGCGTTTTACTCATTTTTGACACAGCGAGCATAGTTTGGCAATCCATAGAGCACAGGAGCCAAGAGTCTTTTGTTTTATCTCCTAACTGTGTAAATTTGCAGAGGTTGAGTTAGCATCCATGTAAATGGAAATGGGTGTGATTGTATTCTGCCCTCTTCCTATGATTATTGCATTAAGTGAGGAAACACCCTTAAATACTTCAAAAACGTACAGCATGAAGTTTAAAAAAAAAAAAACCCAACAGACAGACCTCTTCTCTGCTGTAAGGTGTCAGTGCCTGCTTATCTTTGGAATGGGGGAGAGATAGAGGAGGGCATGCAGAAGCCCTGGGATATTCTCTCTATATATGCTAGTCACGTAGGTATATTTGACTTGGTGAAAATCAGTGATACTGGGCAATTAGGATTTGTGTGCCTCTGTATTTATGTTATACTTCAGTTTAAAGGGTTACTTTTAGAAAACCAGCAATTGAAAAAATAGTAGCATGCTGTACCAGAGTCAGCATGTGTCACTGAGAGGGAGCCTGGGGGTGGTCTCAGACCTCCTGGCTGGGTTACTGCCCAGTATGTAGTGCGCTGAGAGGGATGCCTCTCTTTTTCCACATTGCCACGTTCTTAGACGTGCAGTGTTGGTTTGTGCTCATCTTTGTTACGTAGCCAGTTGCACAGAGTGAGCATTATGGACGTTGGGTCACTTACAGGGTCTTGCTGCCCCTACTGGTCCTGGCCTCATTGCCCCTGTCTGCTTGGGGCTCTCACTCTGCTTGCCTGGCTCTGAGCCCTCGGATGAGGGCCTTGGGAGAGCCTTTACTGATTCAATCTCACATCAGGATTTCTTTCACATAAGCTTTTTATCTTCACCTTATCCTATTACATGTTTTAATAGAAAACAATGAGTCCCTGTAATCCATGAAAATCCTCCTTGAGAGAAAACTAGTGAATCTGGTTTAAAATGCTTCTAAAATGAAAAAGGCCTGTCTGTGGAGTGACACTGTGGGTTTTGTTTTTTCCCAGGAAATCGTAAGTGCGCTGCCATTTGTCAAGCTCTCCTTGGATGACTTTCCAGACAACAAAGACATTCATGGCGACCTGCACGCCTACGTCCAGCACAGGGTCCACAGCAGCCAGGACATCCTCAGCAACATCTCCCTGAACGGCAAGGCTGATGCCGCACTCATCGGGAAGGTGAGCAGCCACCTGGTGCTGCGCAGCCTCGGCTCCTACCTGTACCTCAAGCTCACCTTGGACCTCTTCCAGAGGGGACACTTGGTCATCAAAAGCGCCAGCTACAAGGTGGTGCCCGTGTCCCTGTCGGAGCTCTACCTGCTGCAGTGTAACATGAAGTTCATGACTCAGGCTGCCTTCGAGAGAGCACTTCCCATCCTCAACGTGGCCCTCGCGTCCCTCCACCCCATGACTGATGAGCAGATCTTTCAAGCTATTAATGCCGGCCACATCGAGGGGGAGCAGGGCTGGGAAGACTTCCAGCAGAGAATGGACGCCCTCTCCTGCTTCCTCATTAAGAGGAGAGACAAAACCCGCATGTTCTGCCACCCGTCCTTCAGGGAGTGGCTTGTGTGGCGAGCAGACGGGGAAAACACGGCCTTCCTGTGTGAGCCCAGGTACAGCGCGGAATCTCCTGTGTGGCAGGAGAGGATTTCAAATGTGGGTCCGTTGTTTCGGTGGAATGACAAACCAGAGTGAATGATTGTTTCAGTGGAATGCCAACCTGGAGTGAAGGATTCTGTTTTGCTTTTTTTGTTTTAATATTTCCCCCCTCCCTTGGTAGAAAGAGGGGTGATGAGACTCCTCTCTGCTTGTGTGCACAAGCTGCCCTCCAATTGCTAGAGCTTTAGGACTGCCCTGTGTGTGTACATGAAAGAGGAGCTGGGCAGTGCTCGGGGTCCTTTCCTGCTGGCTCCTACCACCCAGCTTCTGCAGGCCCACTGCCAGCTGTTCACCACATGGGGACTTGTTGTTTGGGGGCATCAGACTTACCTGTGGGCCCAGAGAGAGCACTGTAACCTGACCCAGCTGCCTTGCATATGTCTGGTTCTGCTCAGTGTGGCAGTTTGCATCACAGCAGGCTGGGTGAGGGAGGCCTATCTGTGGTGTGGCCTGGTAACAGGTGGAGTGAGAGGCAGGGAGGCCGAGGGAGCAGATGATTTCAGATAAGGGTTTGCTCAGCCTCTGCTTGGCAGACAAGCCTGGACCTGGCCTTGGCCTGCATCTTTGCTGTTTTGAACAGCTTCTACTTTCTCTAAATGAAAACTGCCCCTAATTTAGTAATGGCTGACAAGCTGCTCAGCTGTCCCCTAAGAACTATAGTGGGTATTTGACCAGATGCTGGGGTCCAGAGATGAGGTGGTGAGCAGTTGTGAGCCTCGAAACCACCGTCCTCTCCATGAACACTCACTCTTGACCTACTAGGTCCAGTGGCTGTTTCATGTCATGGCTGCTGCTGTTTTCTTAATTGACACTAGACTGTTGTTGTTATCTTTGGAACCCAGTTTGGGACAATAAACTCTTAACATCCAGGGTATTTAGCCCGACAGTAATAGGTAGATGAAATGCATGCTGTGATCTCTCTAGTCAGTTGCTTTCTAGAAAAAGTCTAATCCTTTTCTAGGAAGGTAGGCTGTTGCTGAGTTGTAGAGATGCAAAAATAAATCAAAAGACCTCAGTGCCAGTGCAGGGTTGTTATGGATTTGAGGCGGCAGTAGTTGGACTGTAGTCTCCCTTAAGCTCCACTTCATTTGGGGTAGGTGGGGCTTTAAGGTTAAGCAGCCTAGAGCTTAGCTGAGAGTGGGTGACTAGGTCTAAGAAACACCAATGGAGACTAGCTCTATTCTTAGCAGCAGTGGCCATGTACCCTGAGGCAGAGCCTGGAGCCCAGAGGTACCCACCCAGTGTGCAAAAGTTAAGGAGGGCCTTCCTTCTGGGGTGGCGCCAGTTGGCGTCTTCCCCAGTGAGTGCAGAGTGCATAGAACAGTGTAGGAAGGAAGCACTAGGTACAATTTGGTAGCAGGTTTTGAGGAGTGCTGTGACAAATTGGGAAATTCCTGGGGCAAGGCCCCTCCTCTCCAAGGCTTCACCTTCACCTATGGGTGGGTGAGGCAGGAAGTGGCTGGGAGTGGCCAAGCTGCACGTGGAACTTTGTTAAGGGGAGGGGATTTCTGTAAATGGTTCCATAGATCCACGTGGTAACAATTGGATGAGGTGTTGAAAGGTGGTAGAATTTCTTCCCCCACCCCAGATTAGTCCCCCAGTTTTAGAGTGAAATGGGAGAAAAGTCCAACACCCAGAGACAATTTACTTTTACTTTTATTTTTATTCTCCGTTTACTTTTTATTTCTGCCTCTCCCCACAGCATTTTAAGGTTATGCAAGTCATCTTTTCTCTCTTAGAATTCTTGTCCTATTTTTATTTTAATTTTTACTTTTTTGCTTAACACATCACAGGCACCCTCTCAAGCTGTTACAAATCTTGGAAAAGACTTTTCACAGCTCTTCAAACCTCCCAGTAGGCAAATTGTAAAGTACTGGACTATCCCCTCTTTGGGTCCTTAAGTTGTTTTTAGGTTACTTAAAATATTAAAACCTGTAGTGAATCTGTTGGTGCCTTACAGATCTGGATTCAGATCTTCACTCCATCACTTCTTATCTATTTCCTGTGCACAAAATATTTTAATTCTCTAAGCTTTACTCCCCTACCTCCAAAAAGTATGGGTATCTTTTCACTGAGTGACAGCCCCTATTAAACAAGTTCCTAAGAGGATCTGCTATTTCTCTTCCTTCTTTGCTTTCTTCTCTCTTGTTTTTGATCATTCCTTAGGTTAGAATTCCAGGAATAGAATCATGAAGTTAAAGATCAGTTTTTCTGAGTCTTCATTCCTATCTCCTAGACTTAAGCATCTTCATATTTTGTAATACTTGCTGTGTCCATTTTGTTGGGGGTGTTTTTGCTGAAGTCTGTTAAATTACATGTTAAAAACATGACATTTTACTTTACATTTAAATGCTATAAACATGACATTTAATGCTAAATAATAGATTATACATCTGAAAAGGGAAAGATGCTTTCTTATTTAGCCATAATACTATTACCACATGTAAAGATTAATAGAAATTCTTCAATATTACTAGAATATTTAGCCATGCTCAAATTTCTCTACTTCTGTTTTTCAGTATGTTCAAATCAGGATTCCAAAAGTCCATAAAATGCATTTGATTGTCTTTTAATCTATAGTTTCCCTTTACCATTTTGTCTCCTCCCTTTTGGGCACCACAATTTATTTATTTAAGAAGAATAATTGGGTGGTTTTTCCTGTATAGTTTTCCATAATCTGAATTTTATATCTTTGTGTTGTTTTTTCACATGTTCCTCTCACTCCTTTTTCCTGTAATCTGTTAGTTAAACCTAGCCTTGATCAGATTTTATATTTTTCTTGCGTGGATCCTTAATAAGTGGTGGTAAGTACTTCTCCCGGGAGGCACATTGCATCTTTTTGTATTCATTTTTTATTGATACTTCTTAGATGTCCATATGATAATTTAGTACATATAATCAAATCAGGATAACTGGGATATCCATCACCTGAAATATTTATCTTTTCTTTATGCTAGGCGCATTCAGATTATTCTCCTCTACCATTTTGAAACATACAGTAGGTCAATCTGGCTGTAGTCACCCTAATGTTGGCTGGTGCACCCTATCGACCACCAGGTCTTCTTTCTTCTATCTAGGTGTGCATTTGTACCAGGTAACAATCTAATGTCTCTCTGGGATGCTGGAAGCCATTGATGACTGTTTTCTGGATCCACCAGTCCCTTAGGGTTGTACTAGCACTCCTTTAATGTAGAACAGTCTCTTGTCTCCTCTTTTCCCCATACGTTAACTTGAGCAATGACTAGATGAGGTACCAGCATGGGCAGCAAGCCTGTCACAGACAGGAAGAGCTATCAAAGGCAACGCGCCAGAACAAGCAGGTTATGTTTGGCAACAACAAATCTAGTTTGGAGCTTTTGTCATGGGACAAAGAAGCAAGAAGAGCCAGCAGTGGGCTGTGCTCAAGGTATGGCTTCCTATCCATCTTCTCTGGAGAAGCTGGATGTCCTAGAGCATGAACCATGTATGCAAACAGAGGTGTGGAGGGCACAGAGTGTGGAGTGTGGGGACCACTGTCCTGGTCAGAAGCAGGGACCTGGTGGGCCAGGATCAGAGAGGCAGTGGGATGGAGACTGGCCTTGCTGACAGCAGAGAGGTTGGTGCCTGCTGCTAGGCCTTGTGGGCAGAGTTGAGGAGGAGGAATCATAAATGACTTCAAGATGTTAAGCCCCAGAAACCAAGAGTGGCATTGCTCTTAGGGGAAGATGGTCAAAAAAGGCAGGCAGTATGGGGCAGGTTTTGCAGGGACAGAGCTGGCTTTGGTTTTCAGTGGTTGAATTTATCGGGTAGCTGTCTCTCCAGGAAGACCAGTTCCAGCAGCAGGGCAGGTCTGAAGATTGGAGAAGTTGGAGGTTTGAGATTCAGCATCATTGACAGAGAGGTGGTTGGTGGAAGCCAGTGTAGTTAAAGGAAAGAGCATTGGGCTTCCTGAGCAGGCAGGAGGGTTTTAGGGAGGGCAGTTAGAGAGGTAAGTGTGGCCAAGAGGTGAAGGAAAATGAGGATTAGGAGGAAGCTGTTGTATTTTTAGTCTGGGAAGAGGGTCCTGGCTCCTTAGGAGACCCTGTCCATTGGTTTGTGAGGCATAAAAGAGAGAGCCCACATCCTTGGAGCGGGAAGGTTGAGAGCTTTCAGATTGAGCGTGGGGAAGGATTTTTGTTTGTAATAACACAAGGTTGAAACAGTGTGGGGAAAGGAGGAGGAAGGAATGGGGGCTGAGGGGGAACTTGTACCCCTGGAGTTGAGTCTGTTGTCAGCATCAAGGTAGGTGAATTTGATCTTGCTTGCACACGTCCCCTCTGGTTGCTGAGGAATCCTCAAGGGAAGCAGTTTGCATCATTCCCCATGGGTGCCCTGTGGTAAGCATGGTGCTTGTTATAAGGTGGAGACATTAGTGAGTGAAGGAGGCAGCGTGTTGTGCTGGCTAAGAGCACAGGATCTCCTGTCTGGCATGTTCAAAGCTCTGCTCTGTCATTTACTAGCCGTTTGGTCTTGGACAAATCCCTTAACTTGTTCAGCCCTCTGTTTTCCTCATACGAACATACTGAGACTCATACTCAGCAATCACGGGGTCGTGCAGATAAATGAGATGATTCAGTTGGTTTCTGCATCTGGCATGGAGTGAAAGTGTGGACATTTTGGAAAACGTGCAGACTCACGCATGCTGGTGGTCAGAGTAGGAACATGGTCTCGAGACCAGGAGGGCAGGAAGAAACCAGGCTGGGAGACCAGGGCTGGAACAAGTGTGTGTTGTCTCCTCAGAGGTGGGACCCATGTGCTTGGCTGAGAGCCCGGTCCCCAAGGATGGTGGTCCTCTCCCCTCAAGGGCCAGCTGTCATACTTAGAGTGCCTTTGTGGTGCACACAGGAGGGGGACTTAGCCATCAGGTGGGAAAGTGGCCCCAAGAGCAGCAATCTGGGTCAGATTGAGCCCTATCCATGGATCGGGGCTGGGGAGGGTTTGGAGGCCTGGAGGACCAGAGGTGGCTGAGGTCAGTTTCCATGGGAATAAGGGGGCCTGAGAGGATCTCATCTGAGAGGGGAGTGTCAGGCTTGAAGCAAGGAGGTGGAATGTGGGTGTCCAAGGGCCCACAGGGTATGTGCTCACAGGATGTCTCCAGACCATTACAAGACACTGGACAGAACACTCAGTAGGCACTGTGGCCTTAAAGGTCATGCTCTCCCCTGTAGTGTAAAAACTACCTGCCTTGATTGCCTTTTTTCTAATGCAGTTTATAACCTGTCTAAGAGCAGATATGCAGCTGGATAGACAGAGTTTCGATGATGAATGCTTTTAGTCATCTAAATTAGCAACTACTGGGAGAGTGCTTTTTAAAATAGGTATGTATGTGCATATAAAATGTTTATCTTTTTCTCTACAACTACCTGCTTTCCCCAATAAGATGACAGCAGCTCACAGTTCTCAGGTTGATAGAAAGGACGATACGTCCCTATGTGCAGAAGTCATTGCTATCGTAGACACAAGTAACCCTTTGTGTCTTTTCCAAACACATTGACTCAGGCAAAGGCCTGGTGTCCCCAAGGAGACAAGATGTGCCCCACAGACATGGAGGAGCAACCGGGTAGAACAGCCCCTTTGTGAGAGCTGTGGGGGGCTACAGGTGTGTGCTGAATGTCCCAGCCACAGCAACCCCATTCATAACATCTTCAGTCGTTTCCCCCATAAGAGCCTGTGTTCCAGCCCAGCCTAGAATCCTAGGCTTTTCTGTTGTTGAGCTGTTGCTGAGTGTGGTCTGGGCTTTCTTTCCTTCCTCCACTTGTAAGGCCTTGACCCGTGGCGTAGCTCTAGCGTATGGTGATTATCCTGAGGGAGCCTGAGACCTGGGCCCAGGGACACCTGTGCTCCATTTGCATATTCATCCAAGAAACACATTTGAGTATTTACCACATGTTGGGCCCTTTGATAGGCACTGTGACTATAGCTGGGACATAGAGATTGTTTTTTTGTGGCCAGTATGAATTGGTAAGTAAGGTGATGAGAGGCTGATGGAGGATGAATGGAGGGAGGGGTATTTCCAGAGATAAAGACCTGTCCTGTCCTGGCTTCAGTGTGAGTCATGCCACAGAGATAGGGGAACCCTGAAACAACCCAAATTGCCCAAAGAATGGGCAGCGTTTGTCTTTAGTAGAGAGGCGCTGTTCACCCGTGGAGTACTGGGATTCGATGGCAGTTTGCCCTCTCTGCAGTGCAGAGACAGCCTCTCTGTGATGCTTCCTCCCTAGGAATGGGCACGCTCTCCTGGCGTTCATGTTCTCCAGACAGGAGGGCAAGCTGAACCGCCAGCAGACCATGGAGCTCGGCCATCACATCCTGAAGGCACACATTTTCAAGGTGAGACACACCAGCCAGAGGAAGGGTTTCTTTGTTGTCATTTTGAAGTTTTGGTTTTGGAGATTCTAGACTGCTTTGTGAGCTCTCTAGAAGCCCTCCATACCCCTCGTCCCAAGTGCTGCTTCCTCCCTTCTCCTCAAAAGTACCCACTCTCTGACTCAGCCTGATGGTTTCCCTGCATTTCTTTGTAGTTGATCACTCTGCCGTGTTTCTAACTGCTGCAGTTTTTACTTTCCCCCCATTTATATCTCTTCTAAATTTCTATTCATCTACAAGTTCCACTTTGTTCATTATTTTTTTGTTTCCGTTATTTATTTGTCTAAGACCTGAGTTCCTTGACATGTAATTTAACACCACCTGGATTTTTTCTTTTTCCTTTTTTTTTTCTTGAGATGGAGTCTCACTTTGTTGCCCTCCATAGAGTGCTATGGTGTCACAACTCACAGCAACCTCAAACTCTTGGGCTCAAGCGATCCCCTTGCCTCAGCCTCCGAGTAGCTGGGACTACAGGCACCCACCACAATGCCTGGCTACTTTTAGAGATGATGTCTCACTTTGGCTCGGGCTGGTCTCAAACCTGTGAACTCAGGGTCCACTCACCCCAGCCTCCTACCATCTTTTTTCTTTTTCTGAGCAACTGGGACTGTAGGTACATACCACTATGCCTGGCTCAGATGCAGATACTCTAATTCTATCACTTATTCTTCTAATTTACTTCTGTAAAAAGATGCCATCTCTTTCCCCAGGTGTTCCTGTTCATGTAGCACAGGCAGGCTGGTACCACTCTGACCCTTGGCTTTGGGTAGTGAAGGCTGCTGGGTCAAGAAGTTCTTGGCGGGCGGCGCCGTTTACTCAGCAGCCTTTGCCACACACCCATGTTCAAACTGATGCTGCAGGTGGGAAGGAACCACTCAGGCAGATGTGTCTCTGTTTCCAGGGCCTCAGTAAGAAGACGGGGATCTCTTCAAGCCATCTCCAAGCCCTATGGATCGGTTACAGCGCTGAGGGCCTGTCTGCAGCCCTGGCCTCTCTCAGGAATCTGTACACCCCCAATGTGAAGGTGAGCAGGGGTCAGTGCGGAGATGTAGCTCCAGCCCTGGCTGCTTCCCCATGGTCCTGCCTCTGGCTCACTTGGGTGGTGGTGAGAGGAGGGAGAGGAACCTCTCTGTGCCTTCTCTGATGTAAAGTGCAACAGGCTTGGACGTTTATCACACGTCCTTTCTAGAAGGTTAGCTTTTCTCTGGCAGGAATGTGTGGGTAGCCAGGGGCTGCTCCGTGGGCATGTGGTAACTATTTCAGAGCATATGTGATAAAGAAGCAATTCACATAGAAAACTAAGGTCTGTTTACATGGATGGAGCTGGAAAATATTATTCTTAGTAA